>JBBPLX010000984.1:0-12734 GCA_038090015.1 Leccinellum albellum
TTGTAGACTATAAAAAACCATGTAGCTCATTACAGAGCAGTATCTACGCTTTCTACCACGATTTTTACCATCCACGCACGTCCTCGAAAGTCTCTCCTCATCACTCGAGCACTCCTCCTCCTCGTCTCGACCTTTTCTCCATCATTCCGATGTTTTAGTCCAGTTTCCTGCGGTCCAGACCTCTCAGTCCAAGCTCGGAAACACTCGGAAACCCCTTTTCATCGCTCGGGACCATCTCCACTCACAATCCCTGAACTTACAGGATCCCTGGGACGTATCCCACCTCGCACACACCCTCTGCAGACCATTCCTGCACTTTACACCGCCACCATCAATGAAGTCATTGCCTTACCATATGTATTGTACAGACACTTTTTTTCTCCTTTCACGCCATTCCAACTTCTACAGGATTGGTCTGTACAATAAATTGTACCAATTCTTTATCTAGTACTTTGTTTTTCTGACTGGTCGACTTGAAGTCATGTAGTCGCAACTAACTGAACCAAGCCGAGCTGGCAGGCATCAGTGACATAACTGATGTAAATGTAGCCAGCTAGCCAGGTACTCGGTTGTGACTAAAGTCAGCTAAAAGTTGAAGCCATGGCAACACTAGTGTACAAGGTGGCAGATCTTTGGTTTGTCATGAACATGTATTTGATTATGTTGTGGCAGACAGCTTGTTCTAGGAGTGTTATCCCCATTTGTTCTTGACATCCTGATTGGTCGTATAGAGCCAACCATTGTGTGAGAAAGACTTGTGTCCTCTCATTTCTCCCCTGCTTTCGCATTAATAATTGCTTGGTGGCGATTTCCTTTTCGTTGCCAATATGGAAATGTTCATTTAGGACTTTTTCGAGGTCCTCTAAATTCATCCATCCGACATGTAGATCTTGCCGCTTTTTTATCTCCATGCGAGCCCATGCTCCAGCACCATTTTTATCTTTCTTGCCTGAATCTACTCCAATGCGAGATAGAACTGCTAGGTTCCAATTTTTTGTTCCTTGACCTGCAGCAAGGGTGTCGTCGAATAATTGATTGTTGGATTCTTGAAATACCAACATCTTAGTCCACCATTCGTTGAATTTGCTATAGGACCCATCAAAGAGCCCTGGGTCTTGGATGACCTCAGCCCTTTTTGAGTTTGTGGTTGTAGAGGGCCCTTGAGTATGGAGAGCAACTGCTACTCCTCTCTCGAATGCTGCTCTTTCTGTGTTCTTGTCAACCTGTTCCTCTTTTTTCTGCTCAAGTTCGAGGTTCAGGTCCTCTACCTGTCTTTCCGCTTTGAGAGCCCTCAGCTCGAGAGCTTCCATCCTTTTGAGCAAGGAGGCGAGCACTTCTCCTTGGTCATTCGTGCGACTGGTTGTCGCCATTGGGTTGCAGGGTGTTTCTGCGTGGATGGTGGGGATAGTACTGTACATTGGTTCTGGTTCGTGAGCATATACTGATTCGTGAGACATTGGGGGCTTGGAAGTGTGCGGTTGCTAGGTAGGGTGTGTCGTTGGCTAAAGGAGTTATTTGGTTTGAGAATGTGTTGTCTAGATATTCGTTTGCTAGCTAATTAGGCCAAGCTCCTTGTAATTCGATAGCAAAGGCTTCGTCTGAAGCGATGTCATTGGTGTCAATTTCTTCCTCTTGGATGGGAAGGTGGGGAATTCCATTACTGAGGCAGACAAGAAGGAATCTTTCATATTTGAGGTCTGAGATCATAAACTATTCTAAATTGGGAGGATCTCATTAAGAGTTGCGTCACTGATCCTGTAAAGGCAATAGCGTGTCACGAGCACGCACGTGTGTCGGGTAGAGTCAAAGAACCAGGTTTGCCTGGCTATGGCACAGATTTAGCTCTGTAAGGCTATGGATCTTATTTATCCTCGAAGAATCACGTGATTCGAGGCGGTATTATCATCACAAGACACCGCTGCCCACTATGTGGTAAGGGATTGATACTATTACCAGCACGTAGCCATGTCCTCTCGAATGAGGTCAAAGCGCTACAAAAGTGAACTCATTTGCAGGTCATATGAACCCTCTAGCAATGCAGTGGAGAGAAGGTTGCAGTCCTTCTATGATAATGGAGTAACCGGATATGCAATTACCAGTCTCCTTAACTCTGGAGTCTGAGTGTGGTTGCACTGAAGTGGGTGCATACAAAGAGTAAGTGAAAGGTGTAACACGTTTTCTGGTGTTGAGGTGGGTAGAAAGAGTAGTCTTGTTCTAATGAAGGCAACCTTAGACGATTAATCTAGGCACCTCAACTAGCTTCAAACTTATGGAGGGGACTGTCGTCGAAGGAAAGCCAATGAGAACAAGACTGGCTTGTTCCATTGCTGCATTCAAGTATTTATACTACTGGTACACATACACAGACCATGCTGTGTCTAACAATAAGCTATCTACTGTAACTATATAAGGTTATAGTGTTCTCATGAGTGTGAGAATATCAACAGAGATTAAATAGGTGTGTATGCTATGAGGCAGTCTAGACTATGATGTCATAAGTGTCAGATAGTATCACATAATATGGATAAGAAGGAAGTCACATGACTAGGTCATGTGATCTGACTAAGCAGGATCACATGATCAAGGAAAGAAATAATTTGAATGTAAAAGATAAGTAAATGAATGAGGTTCGTAACATGGGGACTTAGAGGGTCTGATATACCCTTTTGATAGCTGGTCTTCTACAAAAGCCTTTACTTCATCCTGTTCAGTTGGGCTTAGTGGAATTAATCTCCCTTTCTTTGATATGAAATCAGGTTTCAGATCTACTGCATGATCCCATGGTTTTCTTTCCGGCATTCTCTCACTGGCCTTTTTCAAAAAGACATCTAGGTAGTCATGGTACTCTGGAGGTACTAGTTTAAATGACTCTTCAGGTTCTAGCCCTGGATATGGTTCTATAGCTTGGATTTGGGTGCCGTAATCTTATTGGGCTTCTTCCATATATGAGTGATATATTGCACTCAGTGCTTTACACAAGTTTGGACAGCAATCTAGCTGAACTTCTCCTTTTATCCAATCAATGGAGGGGTTGTGGTCCCTTAACCATGTATATCCTAGGAGCATTTGGTTTCATCCTAGGTTGGTGACATCAGCTGTGACTTTTTCTTGATGCCCTTTGTAGTTGATGATTAACTCGGTGGTGTATACTATTCCTCCAGCTGAGTTTACGGTTCCATCCACATTGTATACTGGTACAACGAGTTCCAGCAGTTTTAAAGGTATCCATTCCTTCTTTGCAAAAGCAGTGTTGATGAAGATTCCTGTAGCTCCACTGTCTAAGAGAGCTTTCACATTTGTTTTTGTGCTTTTTGTGATTATATCGATTTTTAGGTAAACTTCTCGAATTGGATTTAGGGTTCGAATCTTTTTCAAGGAATTTTCTTTTATTTTATAAGTGGAATTAAGCGTCACTTCCTGGTGACTGCGCTCTTTCGAGTTTGCCACTTTGGTGGATGTATCTGGTAGGCTACCACATCGAGATACAAAGCTATCTATAGTACATATTTGCCTTCCTTGTGTGCATCCTCATCTACACTAAGACATGCGTACCTATTGAAAGAAGAAACAGATGAAAATGAAGAAGTACGAGATCGTGTATGTAAGTCCATGGGAGTCTCTTTACCCTTTAAGAGCTCCCTTTGGCTTTTCCCTCTGTGACTTTGAGGTTTTTGAAATATGCCCTCGCTGCATTGATATCCATGCCCTCGATCACCTTTTGCCAGTTCAGGGTGATTGATGGTTTGTCTGACGGGGCTGTTCGTTTAGCTGTCCAGACCTGGCGGGGCACAAATTTAGAGCATTTGCGGCAATGACCTCCTCTTGAGAAGCCACATTCTTTGCACCTTATGGATGGTGCCTTACATTTTGTGGCCATATGGCCTTCCTTTCCACAGTTAAAACATCCGCGTGATGTGCAGTTGACAGAACTAGTATTATTGCTAGTCTCGATTCTATCGATATCCACGGTGTTCGGATCTTTTTGGGCCATGGTGTTGGTGGAGTATCATGTTTCAAAAGACTCTAAGGTGTTGGCAATTTCTTGTACTTTGCCGATGAAGGCGTACAGGGTGGTTGGTCTTTGGTTTGTCATAAACATGTATTTGATTATATCTTGGTGGACTGCTTGCTCTAAAAGCATTATCCCCATTTGTTCTTGACATCCTGCTTGATCATACAGGGCCAACCATTGTATGAGAAAGACTTGTGTCCTCTCATTTCTTCCTTGCCTCCGCATTAGTAGTCTCTTGGTGGTGATTTCTTTTTCGTTCCCAATGCAGAAATGTTCGTTTAGGACCTTTTTGAGATCCCCTAGTGTCATCCATCCTATATGTAAGTCCCAACATTTCTTTATCTCTGTTCGTGCCCACATGCCAGCACCATTTTTGTCTTTCTTGCCTGAGGCTACCCCTATTCGAGATAGTACCGCAAGGTTCCAGTTTTTGGTTCCTTGTCCTTGTGTGAGATCATCATTAAACAGCTGGTTGTTGGATTCGCAGAACACCAGCATTTTTGTCTACCATTCATCAAATTTGTTGTAGGACCCATCAGAGAGTCCTGGGTCTCGGATGACCTTGGCTTTTTTTGAGCTCATGGTCATAGAGGGCCCTTGAGAACAGAGAGCAGCTGCTACTCCTCTCTCGAAGGCTGCTCTTTTGGGATCCTCACTTATTTGTTGTTCTTTTTTGAGGGTTAGATCCTTGACTTTCCATTCTGCTTTATTGTTCTTTTTTGAGGGTTAGATCCTTGACTTTCCATTCTGCCTGTAGTGCCCTGATCTTGAGCGTGTCTATCCTTTTCAGCAAGGCAGTGAGCACTTCGCCTTGGTCCTTGTTGCTGCTGCTGCTCGCCATTGGATTGCGAGGGGTTTCTGCTCTGATGGTTGGGGTGGAACTGTACATTGGTTCCAGGATGTCTGTGTATATTGATTTGTGGAACATGAGGTGCTAGAAAGGTGGTGGTAGCTTGATATGGGGTGTCGTCATCTAAAGGTGCGACGTTGTCAGAGAATGCATTGTTTAGGTATTCATTTGCTAGCCAATCAGGCCAAGCTCCTTGTAGTTCGATAGAGAAGGCTTCGTTGGAAGTATAGTCGTTTGGGTCATATTCATCTTCTACCAAAGGTAGGCAGGGTATTCCATTGTTTAGTCAGATGAGGAGAGATTTTTTGAGTTCGAGGTCTGAAAACATATACTATCTAAATTGGGAGGATCTACTAAGAGTTGCATCACCAATCCTGTAAAGGCAATAGTGTGTCACAAGCACGCATGTGTGTTGATGGTAGAGTCGAAGAACTGGAATGCCTGGCTTTGGCACAGATTTAGCTCTGTAAGGCTATGGATCTTATTTATCCTCGAAGAATCACATGATTTGAGGTGGTGTTATCATCACAAGACGCCGCTGCCCACTATGCGGTAAGGGATTGATACTATTACCAGCGCATAGCTGTGTCCTCTTGAATGAGGTCAAAGCACTACAAATGCAAACTCGTTTGCAGGTCGTACAAACCCTCGAGCTATGCAGTGGAGAGAAGGTTGCAGTCCTTCCATGATAACAGAGTAACCATGTATGTAATTACCAGTCTCCTTAACTCTGGAGTCCGAGTGTGGGTGCACTGAAGTGGATGCGCACAAAGACTCGGAGTAAGTTTGGAAAGATGTAACACTATCAGGTGTTGAGGTGGGTAGGAAGTAGTAGTCTTGTTCTAATGAAGGCAACCTTAGACAGTGAACCTAGGCACCTCAACTAGTGTCCGACTTATGGGAGGGAGTGTTGTTGAAGGGAATTCAACGAGAACAAGACTGGCTTGTTTCGTTGCTGCATTCAAGTATTTATGCTATGAGTATATGCATACAGACCAAGCTGTGTCTGATGATAAGGTATCTACTGTAACTATATAAGGTTATAGTGTTCCCACAAGTGTGAGAGTATCGATGGTGATTCAATACAGGTGTATGCCATGAGGCAGTCTAGATTATGATGTCATAGGTCACATGATATGGATAAGAAGGAAGTCACATGACATGGTCATGTGATCTGACTAAGCAGGGTCATGTGATCAAGAAAAGAAATAATACAAGTGCAAAAGATAGGTAAATGAACGAGATTTGTAACAGGCCTCAGCAGCTGAGAGGGGTTCAATGTGTACAGTGGGAGGCACTTGTGCATGGCCTCGACCACTGGCACCACTGCCAGATTGTGTCATAGCTGGTTCAGTGATATTGCCTCTGGTGGCTCTCGCACATCCTAAGCAGCCTCGAGCCATAGGTGCTACTAGTAGGTGTTCAGGATGATGGATGGTGGATGGATGAGTACTTAGTACTTATACAGGGTCGACTCAGTTGAGTCACACGGTCTGAGTCTAGACTCTAGGTTTGCTGCTCTGTAGCTTGGTTTAGGCTCTGGAGTTGGGCCAGTGGTATTGGTAACTGTGCTGTATCATAACCTAAGAGTCTAAGACCCACAACTTCTCCCAAACTACATAAAGGACAATTGGATTGCAGGACTAAACAGTGCGTAGCCAAAGCCGTCCAACAGCTCTATTTAGTAATAGCTGGCATGCACTGCCACACAGTGGACGCGGTTATCTGGTGCAGCTACGGGCAATTCGGTTAAAGCCAACAGTGGATCATAGTTCCAAACTGGCTCTAGCCGGAGCCCCAGCCACACTAGTCTTATGGCAAGTTACTAGGGAAAATAAATTGTCAGCTATATATCATGAAATCGAGAATGTCTTGTGTGTGTTGTGGGTGGTTGTGACTAGACACAATGGAAATGCTCAGTAGTCATGGCAAATGAGACTCTGTTAACTATTTTACCTAGATGAAACAGAAATGCTAATGTATGTTAGTGTCTGCAGTTTTAGTGTACATAGATAGTGGCTCACCTCAGTCATCATGGCAAATGAGACTAAGGTGTCCATGTAAAAGAAAATGAACTAAGTACTAAATGCATCATGTGTAGGGTTTTGCAATGACAGTCACATGGCGGATAGAGGCTTGCTGTTGGTGACCAGCATGATTGCTGTAATGTGTTGAATTAGTGGCAGATACTTTGGTTCTCTGTTGACAGATTTTGATCTAGCTACTAATAGTTACAGTGCTGTGTATGTATTTATGTTCACAAGTAGTAGATACCCATGCCAGTGGGTACCTTCATGGGTACATGAATTGACACAGGCTGACCCATATCCATACTCATCAGTACCCCTATCCAAGACCTGTGTGGGTACTCCAGACCCGTGCAAAATCCTAATCATGTGTGTGATCGATTATGTAGATTGTATGTGTATATCTAACACTCCCCCTCAAGCTTAGCATAGATCAAGTAGCTCGACGAGCTTTGTAAGCTTGGGGTGTGGTAATGATTTGGTAAGTAGGTCTGTGATATTGAGATCTGTATGGCAATAAATGACTGTAATCTGTTCATTATGTACAGCATTGCATATAAAATGGTATCAGATGTCTATATGCTTTGTGTGTGGATGATGGCGAGTGCTTTTTGTAAGTTTGATTGCACCTTGATTATCACATAGTAAGTATGTTGGCTCAGTGATAGGTGCATGGATCTTCAAAATAAGGCTGCACAGCCATAGAATGTCCTTGAGCACGCTCATCATTGCAACATATTTGGCTTCAACTGTGGACCGCATGACTATGTTTTGCTTGCGAGATGCCCATGCGATCGGCATTCCAGCAAATGAGACAATATGGCCCAAAATTGAGTGACAAAGTGGCTGCAAGCCCCAATTAGCATCAACATAGGCAAGGATGCCCTCATCTGGGTCATTCGTGCTGATGGTGTAGTCTCAGGTGGCCTTTAAGTATTGGATTATGCACTTTCCAGCTTGCCAATGAGCTCAACCAAGGTTCTGAAAGAATTGTGAGAGTATTGATGCAGCAAACACAATGTTGGGATGAGTACTGAGCACAGTCCATGGAAACGATCTGACAAGCTCATGATATGGAATGTTCTGCAAGTCAGCGACTTGTAATGGTGTTGATGATGATTGGTCATTGGATAGTATGGTGCCGGGTTCAAGTGGAGTGGAAATTGGATTAGCATCAGCAAGTCCAAAGCATTCAACAAGGTTGTCGATGTAGGTGTCCTGGGACATTGATATCGTGCATACACATTTGTCATAGGTAATGCGGAAACCAAGCAACCATTTCATCTCTCTGAGATTGCTAATCTTGAATCTCTCCTTCAGCTTCCTCTTGACCCAATTTACCATGTTAATTGTATCCACGGTGGGTGCCATGTCATCTGTTGAGACTGATATCACAGATGTGATCCCTGATGTGTCAGTTGGATGGTAATAGAAGGCAGCATAGTTTGTAGATGATCACATGAACCCAATCTGTATGAGATATTCCAAGAGCATCTCATACCACTCAAAACCAGCCTGTTTGAGTCCATATAGTGAACATTTTAATTTACAAACCATTCTCTTTTGGATCAGGTAGCCTGGAGGTGGTTGCATGTATATATCCTCTGTGAGCATGGCATTCAAGTATGCATTCTTGATATTGACTTGATGAATCTCCCATCCTTGACTGGCAGCGTTAGCAAGGAGAGCATGTACTGATGGCAGCTTCACAACAGCAGCATAGGTTTCATTGTAGTTGATGCCTTCACATTGGCAATTTCCATTTGCAACTAATCAAGCCTTGTAGTGTGAGATCTTGCCATTTTCATCTTGCTTGATCTTTAGTATATAGTGTGAGTTAATGATGTTGGCATCAGGAGGTGGTTTGACGCTATCCCATGTACCTATTTGCTGGATCACATTAATCACAACTTTCATTACCTTTCTCCATTCATTGGCATTAGGCCCACTGAGTGCTTCTCCAACTGATGGCAAGTCATTTGCAGTAGTGACATTTGCATATTTGTTCTTTATCTCAAATGGTTCCGGTGTGTGATCCTCCACTGTTTCATTTGTGATTTCCCATAGCACATTGATGCATTCCTTTCGATTGAAGGTGTTTCACGCATAATATCCTAGAGGGTATGTTACACCACGAGTTTGTCGGATTGACTCGGGTGGTGGATTTGATTCAATATGAGGCTGAGGTTGAGTGAATGCAGGTGCTGACAGCTGGATATTGGCTGGAGTGGGTGGTGCAACTAGGGTTGGCTGAGCGGGAGGAGTTTTCAGGGTGGTGTTCGGGATGACCATATCCTCATACTCCCCCTCAAACTGGACACCACTGGCACCAGATATGTTTGAGAGTGTTTGGTCATCTAGTGCAAAGACAGCATTTTGCTCAATTAAGATACAGTAAGTCGCTGGCTAGTAGATATGATAGCCTTTGCTTTGACTGTCATAACTGATAAATTTCACCATTTTTGCTCATTTGTCAAGTTTCCCAGCATGCTCATCTTTCATCTACACTGTGCAACCAAAACAGTGGAGGTTGGAGAGGTTGGGTTTATAGTCATGAATCATCTTGTATGGTATCTTATTGACAAGCATCATGGTGGGCGACCTGACTCATCCAGTATAATCTATTGACCTCAGGTATTCTTGCGACACACTTCTTCAGCTTGGGAGATCAGATCTCACACCAGCCTTTCTCCATTATTAAGTGTGAACACGATGTCAGGGACATATAGAGCATCCCATAGCAAGCATAACCTTGAACTCAGAATAGAATATCTACCAAAGATAATCTACTAGTCATCTTGAATCAGATCCCAATTCACTTCTCCAAGAATTTCCTGTGCTGTCAAATCAGATGAAGCTAGGTTGAGTGGCTTCTCACCACTCGAAGGAATCAATTATGAAATGTAATAGGTGAGAACAAGAAATGGACACACAGTACTGTGGTATAGATGCCGTGCATCAGTTTGTAGTATGTGACTGGTTTTGACCAGCAGAGCATAAGTAAAATAACAATGAGCTTCTTGAATAGTGAGTTGAGTTGTGATCCCATGAAGTCAGTTGACCAGCCAAGAATCACATCTTAAATCATAGAAGCAACCTAGCAAAAAATGCTGGTTAGTTACACAAATACATCATAGTCAAAAGAATCAAATAACCCAAACAGATGCCATCACAACCATGAATATTGACACTTCACATTGACCTGTCTCAGTGTAAAGATGATAAAAAGCCTGTGCAGGTCTTGGGGTAAATATTCCCTAAACTGAGGCTGAGAAGTGGTGGGGGAGGCAATATGTCTGTCTCCAAAAGGGACTCTGAGTGAGGGAAGAGAAGACAGAAGGTCCGGAACAAAGTTCTCAACAGTCTGGTATTAGTCTGGTGCAGGCAAGAGCAAGCTGAAATGTTTCCGGTAGGCCGGAACAAGTCAGAATGGTCAATGGGTCGTTAAATAGTCATCATTGAAGTAGATGGTAGTAGTAGACATTAACGGTAGACAGTGAGTGGTGTTATGAAGGCGGTTGACAAATGTGAGCAAATGGAAGCTGTTTTTCATAAGTCTAGTTACATTCTTTTATACTCCAGGCATTCCTAGGACTTGAAACTAGAAGAAGGCATACAAAATGTGTGCATAAAAACTAAAAGGGGATTGAGAAGAAGGTTTGTAAGAAATGAGGGTTGTTTCTGAAGATAGCAGTGGTAAAACAACATCGTCCAAGATCTGGATTGGATTTGACTATACTTGGTGTAAGTAAGAAAAAGAGGACTGGGAGGGTAACAACAAGAGAATATAAGTCTGAAAAGGGTTATACAAACATGAAACGTACAAATAAGACCTAAAGAGGTTATGCTGGTCTAATAGAACACAGACAGATGGGTGACTGGAGGTCTAACATACAAGTCTAGGACTGGACTAGTATGGAAGGGACTGGATGAGGTAGGGAGCACTCAGGGAAGGTAGTGAACGAGTATGAGGGGCCTAAAAGGTGTCAAAATAGAGGCATACCAATATAGCGATGCACCAGTCTCTACATCCACAGGGGACTTAGGATTCAACTGTCTCCAGTCATGTCCACACACTTAGTCAGCATAATATGGCAGAGTTTCGAATTTGTGGTCAATGCATGGTATAAGTCTTGTGGTGCAGCTCATTCTTCCTTACTCTTTCCTTCCTTCCATCATCTCTCCTTCCATGTCGAACTCTCAGCAACAATCCAAACTCTCCCTCATGAATCAGTTCTGGGCTCAAGCCATGTTGGGTGATGCATCAGGAAATGATGGGTGCAAATGGGAACTGCTTTGGTGGTGGGTGCATATGGGGTCTGCTCTAGTAGTGGTTGCAAATGGAGTCTTCCTGGGTAACAGGTGCAAATGGGGGCTCCTCTGGTAGTGGGTGCAAATGGAGTCTGCTCTAATGGTGGGTGAAAATGAAATCTGCTTTGGTAATGGGTGTAAATGGGGTCTGGGTGTAAATAAAGTCTGCTCTGGTGGTGGGTGGAAATGGGGTCTGCTCTAGTGGTCAGTCAAAGTGGGATCTGCTTTACTGATGGGTATAAATGGGGTCTGCTCGAGTGATGGGTGCAAATAGGGTTTGCTCTAGTGGTGGGTGCAAATGGGGTCTGCTCTAGTGGTAGGTGAAAATGGAGTCTGCTCTGGTGCTGGGTGCAAATGGAGTCTGCTCTGATGGTGGGTGAATATGGGGTGTGCTCTGGTGGTGGAGGCCAATGGAGTCTGCCTTGATAATGGGTGCAAATGAGGTCTGTTCTGGTGATGGGTGCAAATGGGGTCTGCTCTAGTGGTGGATGCAGATGGGGTCTGCCTTGGTGACAGGTGCAAATGGGGTCTGCCTTGGTATCAGGTACCCATGGGGCATGCTCTGGTGATGGGTGCAAATGGGGTCTGCCTCAGTAACAGGTGCAAACAGGGGCTGCTCTGCTGGTGGGTGCAAATGGAGTCTGCTCGTGGTGGGGGCAAATGGAGTTTGCCTTGGTAATGGGTGCAAATCAGGTCTGCTCTGGTGGTGGGTGCAAATGGAGTCTGCCTTGGTGACAGGTGACAGTTGCAAAGGTGGGTGAAAATGGAGTCTGCATTGGTAATGGATGCAAATAGGGTCTGCTTTGATTGTGGCTTTAAATTGGGTTTGCTAGGTCTACTCTCATAATGGGTGGAAATGGTGTTTGCTCTAGTGGTGGGTGAAAATGGGGTCTGCTCTAGTGGTGGGTACAAATGGGGTCTGCTCTAGTGGTGGGTGCAAATAGGGTCTGCTTTCATATCAGGTGCCCATGGAGTCTGCTTTGGTGGTGGGTGCAAATGGAGTCTGCCTTGGTGGTGGGTGTAAATGGAGTCTGCCTTGGTGACAGGTTCAAATGGAACCTGCATTGGTATTAGGTGCCCATGGGTTTTGCTTTGGTGGATGCCAATGGGGTCTGCTCTAGTGGTGGGTGCAAATGGGGCCTGATCTGGTAATGGGTGCAAATGGGGTCTGCCTTGGTAACAGGTGCAAATGGAGACTCCTCTGCTGGTGGGTGCAAATGGACTCTGCTCTGGTGATTGGTGCAAATGGGGTCTGCTTTGGTGGTGGGTAATAGGGGCTGCTCTGCTAGTGGGTGCAAATGGGGTCTGCTCTGGTGATGGGTGCAAATGGGGTCTGCTTTGGTGATGGATGCAAATGGGGTCTAATCTGGTGATGGGTGCACATGGGGTCTGCCTCAGTAACGGGTGCAAATGGGTCTGCTCTGCTGGTGGGTGCAAATGGAGTCTGCTTTGGTGATGGGTGCAAATGGAGTCTGCCTTGGTGACAGGTGCAAATGGGGTCTGCCATGGTACCAGGTGCCCATGTGTTACGAAC
>JBBPLX010000985.1:0-12727 GCA_038090015.1 Leccinellum albellum
CAAGAATTATGCAAACTGCTGTAATTGATTTCCCATTCTCGTCAAATGCTCCTTTTCTGGCTCAACATTTTCGTTTTTCGTTTTCTTTAGTATGCAGTGATGCCAAAAACAAGCAACGAAATTCTTTATTTTGTTCTTCAAATGCAAAAACAAGTTGATGAAATTCTTTTCTTTTCTTTTTGTCCAGTCCGGTCCCCCATAGACTATGTTCTACCAATGTTGTATGATTGAAACAATATTATGATGGTGCTGTATTCGAAAGTTCTGGACGAACACAATCACAGGGGAATGCGAACATTTGTCGGACGTGTTGAGCAGCGTTAAGGAAAGGAGTTGTACCTGAGAATGCTCTAGCAAAATTTCAGTATTACGGGTGAGAATGATTACCCTGCAGATGTTGCGTCGGCGTTTGCATCTGCTTCCTTGTTTGATTTGATGTTAGTTTTGAGAGCAAGAGCAACTCCCGTCAGTTACCTTTTCAATCACGTCACGTGTGGAAACAATGATACCTCAAGATACGCTCTAGTTACGCTTCATCTTCGACGCAACTCAACAATTTGCCTATCATTGACGCTGTTGGATATACTGCCAGAAATTATTCTGTTGAAAACTATAGACTGACGAAAGCAGCTGCTCTGGCGCATTGTTTGGATGGCAATCGCCGACTTGTTCAAACGCGATCGTCGATGGACCTGATGGAACAATGCTTCCCTTAAACGACACCATTTGTGAGTGACACATCTCCAACTCCATCCCACTCCCTTACTTCGTCAGCAACAGGCTATATCGTTCACAATCTCCCGGAAGTCCTGATCTTTCTTCCGAGTCCATCCACCGATCATGCGCTGTAGTAACGCTCTTCTGCCAGTGCGACAATTGACGGAAATTGACCGTTGCGAATAACGGCCCAAGCTTCAAAGGTCATACAAAACCGATAAAACTAGTACTACACGCAACGTACATCTCTTTGTGATCGGAACGTGCTCGTGTATAAATGAGGAGGAATTGAAGACTGACTTCGGATCACTCTGAATCGGTGGGAAAAAAGAGTCAGCACTCACCATTGACAGTAAGTGGTGTTTGCGAATAATCGACAATGGTAGGAGCACGTGGTGGTGGCGTTGACACACTGGGACTTTGTCTACTCTTTGATGGGTCAGACGACCAAAAGGGCCAAAGCACAAGCATAGGCAAGAAGAGTACGAGCACCACCTCGAACGCGAGCACAGGCACGAGGACAAGCACGATGGAGCGTGTTGCTGGACCGGGTTACGGGCGTCACTAGTGCAGTTGGGGTATCACAGAACTTGGTACCGCTGACCGTGTGAAACATGGTAACTTGCTTCCCTCCTCCCGCCGGCAAAGGAGCCTCGTTGGTGTCGGTGGTGCGTGTTAACAACAGAGGCGGCAGGTAAGCAACAGCATGTTTAGCAACGGCTACAGGGGTTGGTGGCGCAGGTGACATTTGGAGGTCAAGTCAGGGCGTGTGTAGGACGACGTGCTGGACAAGCTGCCGCACCTGCGGATTGGTGGAGACGTGACGATATCACGGTCCAGGTATGTAAATTCAGGCCTGAATGTGCATCATACTCACAGGCACTTTGTTGGAGGAAGGAGACCATGAGCGGGACACGGAGTGGCTCAGGCATGCAGGGGAACCTATTGTCCCTCAATGCTGTCCTGAAGTCCTCGTAGTCTCACCGGTACGCTGCTTACACTTACTCAATCTTCGATCTGACCCTTCAAAAGATTTTGGATGGAACTTTGATGGCCTTGGTATTGAAATCCAGCAGCACCTTCATGTTAGAGGACATCGGAAACATAGCGATGCGACCTAAGAATGCAGAAGAGGTCATTTCACGCTACTCCGCTGCATTGTCTTTGAACTCTTTGAATCCCGTGTGCCTCCTGATCAAACGAAGTGACGTTTGAGCAAGAATAATGCTATGGGAGGATGCATTGAAAGATGCCGATGATGTACAATTCTTCTATCTTTCTCATGTGACAATACTGAGCTTTAACGACTCAGGCAATTGAGACAGACTCCCAGGGTCCCTGAGGATACGATAGAATTGGACAACAAAAATGAGGTATGCATCACATTGATATGGTACTATTTATTAATGTATGTTGATAACCACCAAGGTCCGCATTCCTAGGGAGCTAAGCCACTGGTGTGCACCTGACTATGGCACTGTCGATCTCGAGGTGATGGTGTCCCCAGATAGAATCAACCATATTCGGAATTCATACATCCCTACAATCACTCAGAGTTCGATCTCATAACATTTCAGCGAGTTCTTTAATTGCTGTACCTATTGAACTTGCGTTCATCTAGCAAACTTATCTTCAGCTCTTAGATCTTGTACAACATTATCGAGATCTAGACATGGTCTGTAAGGAGATCCCCATTGTAGGTGACTCAGATGATATTTGGATTGTGCAAGAACAAGTCTGTGAGCAATCCGGGTACATTGATGGTGTTGCAAATGGTATGGATCTATGTAAGTATAGTATTTTTGGACAGGAAGTTATGCTAATGTCAATGACTTAGAAAAGAAACATCTGCGATGGTTTGACGAGTTTTTGAATGAAGAACCAGGTATTAGGGACAATTCGGATGATGATACTGATGTGGTTCATCAGCGTGTGGGTGGATAGATATTGGTTTCGCATCAGGTGAACAGGACACAGTCGAGGAGGTCAACGAGAGCGTTACATATATGTATCTTTGGGATAGCTTGTACAGGCTTTTGATTCTACATGAAAATTCTATGTGCCACTGAGGGCCGCCACGCTAGTTGCCTAAAAGAGTGTGCATGCGTAGCGCTGCGGTGGTCGTCTGGCTTTTCCACATACGGCTTCGTTCTCGTTCTCGCAGTAAATTGAAGCCCCGTATCCAACTCACAACATCATCCTGACTGTTTTCGATCGCGGAGGATCGATCTCCACCCACTAACAACGACTTGCTAGTGTGCTAGTCATGGGTACTACTTGATGTCCAACATCCAGCTTCCCACGAAGACATGCGTGTGTGGTCGCACGTTCACTGACCTTCATCAGCAAATTACCAATGCACAGCTTTTGTCCATAGCAATCCAAAGCATTCCATAGCAGCACATAGCTCCATAGCACCCCAGCAAGGTGGCAGTGTAAATCACCAAAATAGGTAATGGGCTATAGCAATCCATAGCAATCCATAGTAGCACATAGTGCTCTAGCTTCCCAGAAGTCCATAGCACCACAGCACCATAGCATACTAGCTTTCCATAGCACCCTAGCTTCCTAGCAATATACCAGAGTAGTAACCAAGCATACTAACCAAACACTAACCAAGCACAACCAGGCACACTAACCAGACTTAACATAGTAGGGATCCTAATCAAACACTAACCAAGCACAATCAGGCACACTAACCAGACCTAACATAATAGAGATCCTAACCAGACACTAACCAAGCACAATTAGGCACACTAACCAGACCTAACATAGTAGGAATCCTAACCAGACACTAACCAGGCACACTAATCAGATTTAACAGAGCAAAGATCCTAACCAAACCTATCAAAGCAGAATCCTAATCAAACACTAACCAAGCATGACCAGGCACACTAACCAGGCTCAACAAAGCAGGAATTCTAACCAAGCACTTACCTAGCACAACATACATTGAATATCTTGAGTTTCACCACTTTATTTAATTTTCTGGCTTCTATGATGTGTTTGAAGACACTATTTTCGAGTTTTTCAGTAATAAGGGCATACAAAATCATCTGTTGCATATATGGTCAGGGCAAGTATATAGACATCTAGTATACATGCAGACACAGTGCTCACAACAATTTGGAGACTATCCAATTAGAATTAAAGCCAGGAGACATATAATTGCTTTGTTAATGTCTGGTTAGTGATCAGTATGTGTTTAGTACTTGGTCACCAGACACAAAACCAAGAACACTAGCCAAACATGGTAATAACACACCATAATCAGACACTAACCAGTCATAACCAACCACAAAGCTATAGATCTAGTTGCTTGAAATATCAAGAAAATCATTGTATTGTTATAAAATTGGCTCAAAGTGGATCTATTTTCACACCGGTTGATTCGCCCTGACTACCTAATATGCAATATGATGTTGCAGAATATTCTATGATTTTCGCAGATTTTTCCGATTTTTCCCTGGTTCTCTACCTCTAGATCTTTACAAAGTCCAATAATAATAACATTCAACTCGAAAATGGGCATATCTCAGCCGCGTATGGACAGAATTCCTCGACCCCTCGACTAATCTAATAGCTATCGGTCACTACTAAATTTAGCGCAGCCATTACTAAGCATGAAATTCCCACAGTAAGCCGCTGTAAAATGTTTTCTAAAAGACTCATCTGGTTAGTGATGCTTTGTTAGTGTCTGGTTAAGATTCCTGCTGTGTTATGCCTGGTTAGTGTGCCTGGTTGTGCTTAGTTAGTGTCTGGTAAGTGTGCTTTGTTGTGCTTGGTTAGGGTTCCTGCTTTGTTGTGTTTGGTTAGTGTGCTTGGAGTGGAAAGACTTAGCAGAATTTGTGTTGTGTTGCTTACAAATGATAAAATTCAAAGTCAGCAGCCACCAGGTATTTAAACCCAGCACTCTCCAATTTTATTTCCCACACTCTCTCTTTCCTCAACCACTACCATCTCTCCTCATCATCACTCATCACCACTCATCACTCACCACCACTTATCATGTTACCATTTATTACCAAGTTAGTGTGACTCATTGCTAATGTAGTGCACTTATATTAACTTGTTCTTTTTATGCAGTTGTTCTCCATTGATGGTTTTGGTGGTGAGTTTTTTCTTGAATACATGTTTGAATGTCTAACTAATTCTATCTTTGTTGTCATTGTAGATGATGGCCATGATGGTAAGTTCTATTTTTATTGTGTAAGTAGGTCTTGGTAAGTTCATTCACCCTAGTAGTTGGTTAGTCTATATGGTAGTAGATAACATGTATTTAGTATACAACTATGCAATCTATTTCAATTTGAATTTATTGTCAATGCCCCTAGAGATGGTTGATTTTTATAGACACCTATAAGTGTCTATAGAATTGCATAGTGTTACAGAGCTCCATAGCAACTCATAGCTCTTCCCAGCTAGCTCCTATATTCCATAGCAATCCATAGCAATCCATAGTTCCATAGAGCCACAGAGCCACAGACCCATAGCAACCCATAGCACCATAGTATTTAGGTAGCTGGCCAGCACTCCATAGCACTGTCCAGCCTGGACCTAGCTGGGGATCTATGGAACTATGTGATACTATAGAGCACTGTCCAGCACTCCACAGACCAAAGTGATTTGCTGATGTTCCCACCTGTTGATCCAACCACAAGAAGTCGTTTCAGGACGTTGTCGTATGTTACTCGTTCTACACAATTGTTTCTTATTTCATCTCCTAGGCGCAATGGTGAACAATACTTTCAATACACGGTAGATCCGGTCAGTCTCCGTTCCAGCTAAGCCCTTCCCCCGTGAGTCGTGGCATTTGTATACAATGTTTGTACGCACTGGTGTTGTTTTTGTAACACTCCATCTCAAACACGGAAATGAGAGTGACCAACGACACAGTCGGGATGTGGATACGTCCCAGGAGTGATCACACTTTGATGACCTAGTGTGTCCAGTCGCGTTCGTTTTCAAGTTCCTTGCGAACCCAGGTCCAGTGAGTCAGAATCACTGCCTTTTGTCGGCACGGGACACGTTCACCCTCAAGATGTCGCTCACTACCCTCAGCTGATTTTTAAATAGGGGTGAATCGCAGCCTTCACTCACGAACTCGATGGTATCGAGGATAGGAAAATCGACAGTTTAGCACAAGACTGGCTGCAAACGCGGGAACGACACTATTATATCTAGAGCTCATTAGAACGATGGTCACAGTCCTAGACGACAGGAAGATCAGTTGCTGCGTCCCCCGCCGTTGATGTGAATACATACTAGTATGCACCGAATCAAGGGCATCATCAAATGACCACACGGCTATGCTGGCATGTCAGCATGGTAGACAGGGGTGGGTGCAAAGCTCAAATTTACGCCATGCCATGGAAGGGGAGGGCAAAACCGCAACAACCTGGATATTTGCGTCGGAGAGCGCACAGAGCACAGGCATGCGGACAAGCGATGTGTATTCAAACCAAGCAAACAAGATGTGGCTTTCGGTAAGGGTGGGAAAGTGAGAGATAATTTCACAGTACATCTTCCGCGACGCCTTCCAAGCTAGCAAGACGAGGTTGATGCTCGACGACGGACTGATGTGATCAATTGATCTAGGATAATTACATAATTCAAACACAGGAATGATCTCGTCAGATCCGAACGACTGACTCCAAGATGACAGAACGAGCAATTGTTACAAATTCCCTCGTAAATATGCGATTATGCACTGGATCAAGGTGTGCAAGTGTGGATGGCGCGTGTGCAAGACGCGCATGACAGTTTTGATGAAAAAGGGAGGTTCCAGCCTGACCTCTCCTCAAGTGCAGGGAGTTCTGCACATAACACTGACCTACCCACCGTTTTGCTGGGCTGCAGACTGGGCAGTACACACGCTCTGCCTGCACACATTTGTTGTGCTGGACCGCATCCTGTCCCTTTTGTCACAATAAAGACCATTGTTTCATCGACAACTATTGGTAAGTCCGAGTCATGCCGGAGTCATGGAGAGTAACGGCTGGGCCGCAAAGGCAGCTTGACCTTGGAATGTTGATATCTCCCGCCACAAAGTGGATACAAACCACTAACGAGGCGACACTGGGCGGTGACGGGAAGTGGATGGCAAACATCATGGTCCATGCTTCGACGGTGTGGCAGGGGGATCGTGAACAGCAGCCACCGTGCGACCATCATCATGTGGTTGTCGTGCACCAGAAGGATGAACAGCCTGAAGATCACGTCCGAGTCAGTTGGACTCCAGGCATGCCCAGTGAAATTCAAGTTATGGGAAAGAGTATAGTCACGGTACCCACAGTTTGGCTGTACGGTGTCATCCGCGGAGTTCGCCGGCGTCGAATATCGGCCAGTTGGGACCACTGGTACTAAGGTCCAGCAGTGCTTGTGCTTGTGATGAACCCATTATTGATTCGCAGTTCTTGGCATCCCCACCCTCACAAGCAGCGGTGGTCGAACAGAGTTCATCGATCATCCAGGACCCCTATGCGTTATCCTTCACCGGGTCCACTCCTCTCAGCTGAATCTGTAGGCGCTATTGTTATCTCTGTGCTTGCTACACTGGTCCGCCCTCAAGGTGGCGATGGGGCGATGCATGGAGGGAATTCTTAGTATGCACTCACAACATCCAAAGGGCTCAGCCTGAGCGTACTTGTATGTACTTATGTATTGTCTAGAGCCAGCCATATAATATCATTTGTTGTGTGCGTAATTAGGGGATGAAACTTCCGAATTGAAGGGGGAAAAAAAACTTATGTAAAAACGGATTCCCACTTCGTGGGGATGTCACATGCCAATCGTTTTCACGTCGTACGAATTCGAAATCAGTCACCTCCTCTTTGCATCCAATGGTACTAATGCCATGATCCAGTATTTAGATTGCTCGGGAAAAGAAAGAAAGAAAGAAATCAGAGCAAGGTCATGCATGCAAAATCCAAGTTCACAGAATTAGTGGTATGTAAGGAATGGGCCCGGGAGAGGTCATCGTCTCAGCACGCAATGCGCTATTTAATCCATGTCCAGCTGGTATCTGTTCCGAGGCCCGTGATGGGGTCCCAACCTTGTCTCATGTTAAGACCAAGCATGTCACAGCTGTTAGTGTCATCAGTATATCCTATACCGCACTGGCAGATTCGGTGGAATATATCTGTTGTCTATGATCAACGGACGTGGAAGGCAAGCGAACCAAGTCACCTGGAGGGTATCGTCGTTGGCATAAATGTGCGCCCTGCGATGACACGTTCACAGACTCGGATAAGAATACTGAAGTGCCGTGGGTCCGGAGGAGGTGATCGCCGAGTGGCGAATCAATTATGTAATCACCGCCGTACCAACTTATCACAATTCTCACAAGTGAGTACTAGTGTATGATCTACAAGGTAGAATTTAACTCGGACGCATTGACAGTGGACGTGGGCACATAGACCTCGCACTCTAAAGGGAGCAGAAGGGGTGATTCGAAAGATCCCGAATTATTCAGCTGACCTAGAACAACGTTAAGTCATTAACAACATACACCGTTTGGAATGTGCAACTTACCGAAAATGTTCACTTACTACTCAGTGGCGGTTGGCGGGGAAGGGAAAAGGGTTGTCGAGGCGAAATCGAGATTTCAGGGACTATCTAGCCAAAGGGGGTATTTATGCTCGATCTGCCTGAAGTGAATAGACCTTCCAGGCATCCGGGCGGAATCTAGATAATCAATTACTCATGTTCAGAAGGAACATTCTAGGTGTGTGTGTAAGGGAACAAAAGGACCGAAAAAGGAACCTGTAGTGACTTGTGCTGTACTATTACTTCTGAATGTTGGGTATCATTTTTAGCTCATCAAACTTTAGGTTAGAGTTACCCAGCAGCTTGTCAAGCAGTAGTGAAGTTGAGCAGAACGGGCAGTTGGACCTCCAAGCAGATTAAGCAGATCAGGCCACTAGTGGTACCAATTCAGTATTAGTCTGAAGTGGTTTCCCACGTATGCAGGGCATGTGTAAAAGCATTTTCCTTAGGACTGCTCCCCCTTAGTGTATTGTATAGGACTTCTTGAAGTTCCACATCTTGTGCTTCTTGTGGCACACACAGGCTTACTTACCCTCATCTTCCCCAGAACGTAATAGGATAGAGCAAGTATGCATATGCACTTTTCTAGGTAGTCTGCCAAGTGAAAAAAATCCGTCACCTGCCTCACTGTATCGGGGATGGTGTGCGATGACTGCCCGGCGTTGCCACTGCTTTCCATGCACATCCACACAGACATGCATACATCACCCTCTCATCCTCACCGTCGCCCTCGCTTGGCGGTGCATGCACATGCACGCACCCTTGACTCTTGACATGCATGCATGGCCACCTGCCCTCCGAGTCGCCCTCTCCAGCTTTGGCTTCCCCTCGCGACATGAATGCAGGGCGCCCACCCTTGCTCGCCGTCCCCACCACCCACCTCCCTCCATCGGGTCCCACCTGTTCGCACATGCCCTAGCGCAGAGAGCGCACACACAAGCAACACAAGACTGAGAGTGGGCATTGGCGGACAAGGAGCACCCTGATGTCAATGGGGTGGCTAATAGTGCCCGGTGCGGGCGCCGATCAGGGGAATAGTACAACGTACAGCGATCGGCGTGTACTCTCATCAAATGAGAGTGCACAGCGACCGTGGCACGCTGTCCTTGCGATGATGTGGCATGCACGCCATACACGTTGGTGGGGACGACGAAAATGAGGGTGCGGGACCATGTGCGTCAGGAGGGTGAGGTCAAGAGCCAGGTGAGTGCAGATGGTTGGGAGGGTAAGATGAAGTCGAGGGTACGTGAGGGCATCCGTTCGTGCATGCGGGTGCGCGTCCGGTGAGACGGCCAAATGTGGGTGAATGAGGGCAGGCAGGGGTATTACAGCCGCGTGCATCACGAGATCCAACAAGATCCAATCAGGCGCAATAGTGTATATGATGATGCATCCATTACAGCTGTCTGCGGAATATATGGCAATCGTGCGATTTTTTTTCTTCGCCAGTCAAAAAAGGAAATTCATCATATCTGCTCAGGCAGCTCAGCGCTCAACAAGATCAGCGATGACATCAAGGAATGTGCACGGGACCTCTGGGGCCTTAGATGGACTCTCGACGATATCTATCAACTCCTTCAGGTCTCAAAGGTTGCTACCGATCACATCAGATCTTTGAACAACATGGTACTGTTAGCCGACCGCCTTCTTTTGCCGGACGTGTCTGGCTGCTCACAATAGCTGTCCTTTGAGATGCTCTTTGCTAAAGACCCTGACCTCTACCTTGACGAAGCCTCCACCTGGTTAGGCGCCAAGCATGGCATCACAATCTCGCCATCTGCACCATCTCGGAACTCGCGGGCGCTGGGTCCACTCGAAAGATTCTCCGAAAGCTGTTCCCTGAGGTCGATAGTTTAATCGCTGAGAACTGGAAAAGGTCACGCTGGGTCCTGGTTCCCAATAAAGCACATGGTGCGTTGACAGTGTGCGTGTTGTTCCATGCTGAGGATTCCATATCATAATCAGATCTGCACCCCTTGCTAGTGTGTGGATCCAAGCCTCGGGGTTCAATGTCCGGCGCACTATTGCCATTCACTGTAACTTGAAGTCAGCGAGGGGCTCTTGAAATGTCTGAATTCGGTAGCAGAGCTGTGTTTTTCAACTATATGACTAACTCAGGCTGGTCGAAGTACAGATAGTAGTATCCCAACCTCCACCATGTCCGCACGTAGCTCTGCATCATCTCCTTCTACCGATTCTCGGGTTAGAGTTCTCTTTCCATCCACCGTTCCACATGAATTCCACAGTCTAGAGCCCTCCGTCACTTTTAGCAGAAAACGGGCCTGAGGGTCAATTTCTTCCATTGCTGGAGAAGATGCCATCCATCTTGCAAAGAGGCAAAAGGGATTAAATGCCCCTGTAGGTGTTCTGAGCCAAGTTCCCTCAGTCGCTTGTATTCACTTCCATCATAAGTTTGACAATGAGCCTGAGTGATCCCCTGAAGTGAAGCAATACATGAATGCACAAGTGCTTCAGCTCGCCCGAATAACTCGGGATGCCTATGACGCAAAAGTTCATTACCAGCGGCTCCGTGTACGAGAGCTGGAGATGATGCGATCCGCCGCGGTGGATGAGTTAGAAGAGAGTCAGATGTGCCTTACACGGGTCGAGCGTCAGATCGGCAATATACGCAAACGCTTGTATGCCAGCGGAGGTGTAGCAAGCATCGACCAGTATAGGCGACAATGGACCTGTCTCTTTGATGGTTCAGAATCCTCTTGCAATCGCGTTACCTCTGACACCGAAACTGAGTCCAGTTGCCAGGGTTCCGACTGTAGTACCGATTATCACAATGACATTCTTCCTCCGTTGTCGTGACTAGTTGATTCACAAATGCCTTGTGTACGAATCCGATTATTTATGATGCTGTACTACTTTTTCTTTCCAACTTTCAATTATTAGTGTTGACCAGTTCGCATTCTTTGAAGTTTTTAGGATATGTTCAGTTCAATGGCAAAGCGACTGCCAACTTATAGCTCAGTGAGGCGTTTGATATGATCCTTGGTGGCTCGGTTATTGTGTATCAGCTTCGCAGACTCGATAACTTCCTTATCACAGCAACCAGCCGGAGCTCTTAAAATCGTGCAGCCAGTGTGAATGAGTAAATCTTTTCCGTTGTATTGAAGCTTCAAGTTGGTGAGGCACATGATTGACTTGGACTTCCAGGAGCCAATGGACTCATGTTCGGTTTAGAGCCTGAGTCTTTGCTCGTGTGCATACAACTTGAAGTGATGCAGCTATCACAGGTTCTGTCTCGTTCAACTTGGTGTTCCAAAGTTGGAGCCTCACTCACTTCTCAATGAAGCTACTCCGAGTCAATATGTGCATTTGCATGTTGACATTGTTGACAGAGTGAACGCATTCATCTCATGTACTCTCTTGAACACTGAGGGTCAACTGTACTATTTTAACTGTATTTCCACTGATGCGGCCCAGGCTGATGCTGTCACAGTAGCGGATATGACGATCATATTCACTTTCCAGAATGTTCCGGAATGGGCCGGTGCCACCAGAACTTAGGTGGAAACAATGTTCCCTCTGCCGTGACTGGAAGCTGTGAGAGATCTACTGAATAACTAAATGGTAGTACTGCAGGATGGTACGGCAGATTGCCATAGCGTTATAGTGAGAAAATGTTACAGTAAGTTTCCGAGTTTCCCCAGTTCGTGGCACTTCGTGCGAGTCGCAGTTACTATAAATTAAGAATCCCCTAATTGATTTTAGACACTTCACGGCATGCATGTAGCGATTACTCGCGCACTGACAAAGTGCGTCATAGAATGTCCACAGCAGTCTGCCAGCCTCTGCTGATACTGCTGGTCACCGCTATGAACTGGGTCATATCATGACGAAACCTAGGCTATGCCGCTTTATGCGAGCTTTCAAGTTCTTAGGTCCTAGACCCATTCACAGCACACCAGCATTCAGTACCAACTTGGACAAAGGGGCTACTTCACATCTGAGTCTGGCAACGCCCATAGCTTCTGCTGGTAGATAGTACCTGATGATATGGGCCTCCCTCAATTTTACGTCTACTAAGGCATTTCTCGAAGGTAATATGGTAAGTTAGTCATTGCAGCGCATTTTTCCAGCGATCACTTACATTTTCCAGATTGAATTTACCATCGTGATCGAGGCTGGAGCACTCTAGAGCCAGTTGCCCGGGTTCAGCACTAGTACCTGGTTTTCGATTCCGGCGTGTGCACCGTTAAGGCTATGTGTTTTCACCATTCATAAACCGTCGAATAACAAAAACTTCTCCAGGTTTCCGTTCCCGTGCTTTGCGAATCTCCACTGCTACCTTCTCACTGCTAGCACTCACTTGAGCATGTCAGATTCTGTTCAGTCGAGTTTTCGTTACACTCAGTCTGACAGCAACTACAGACTCGGACAGGCAAGTAGTCGTCTACTCGCTGCAGAACCAAATATTTGACGATCTTCTGGGCCAGACGGCCCAGACCAA
>JBBPLX010000986.1:0-12724 GCA_038090015.1 Leccinellum albellum
GCTGATGGGGTCGAACTCGAGGAATACGAAGTTAGGACGAATAGTGAAGTGGTAAGGCGGCGCAAGTGAGCGCACTATGATCCCCTAAACTGTCCGATCATAACTGCAGCTGATCACCACAATGGATCAACCTGAAAAATGGGAGATGGGGACTTTTTGATTGTTGTTCCGAGGCCTGTAGATCGACCTGTGATTGGGTCTGAGTGATAAGCACAGAAAGCTTAGGAGTGCGAGCTAATCGCTGATAAGGGATCTTAGGGAGCACACTGGAGTCCACAGTGAGAAACTAAAGTGATATTGATTCAAACACAGACAATGAATGAGCTACTGACCTGGAGTCCACAGTGAGAAACTGAAGGAGCGCCTCAGTGGACACCCAGGCTTGTGTAGTGTGGCTGCAAATACTGGTCAACAACTAGCAGTCACAATGCACCTCAAATGTGGGAAGAACCATCAGAACTCGAAGAAAGGTGTATAGAGCGACCACAAATGTCTAGAACAACAAGGAAAGTTGGGGAATAGGAAAGTCGACCATGTGGGACAAAATGGTGACTGTAGAGAAGAGCGCTCTGCGCTACAAACACTACTATAAGGTAAAACAGTCAAAAAGAGGGCGAAATCAACAGAAATAACACTAAGTGGGTCTTTGCACGCAAATATCATGCTGATGGCTCCTTTGATCGCTATAAGGCTCGTTTGGTTGCCCAGGAATTCAACCAACAACCAGGATTCGAGTATCTAGAGGTCTTTGCCCCCACAGTTCGCTTGCCTACCCTGCGGATCGTTCTTGCGCTTGCTGCCATTCATGACTGGCACCTTTGGTCTGTCGACATCTCTCATGTGTATCTTAATGGGGAAATCGACTGTGAGGTGTATATGGAGCAACCTGCTGGATTTGTTGAAGGGGATTCGAAGAAAAACAGTTTGCAAGCTCCAGAAGGCGCTTTATGGGACGAAGCAAGGTGGAAATCGTTGGCATCGCAAGCTCTGCACTGTACTTGGATCTATGGGCTTGACACCGAACTACTCAGATTCTGCTGTCTACATATTCACGTCCCATGATACCCGCATCATCCTCCCAGTCTTTGTTGATGACATGACTTTTGCCTCGACGTCTCTGCATGCTATCAAGCGGATATTGGCTGAGTTGCGCAAGCACTTTAAACTCCATGACTTAGGACCCACCACTGAGATCCTAGGCATCAAAATTGATCGAGATCAGTGTCATCGATCCCTTACTCTCTCTCAGCGTCAGTATTGCGTCGAAATGCTTAAGCGCTTTGCTATGAGTGAATGCAAGCCTGTTAGCACTCCGATGGACCCTGGTTTGTCCTTATCTCGTGCTCCGTCTATCCACTCACCATCAGACGCTGCGGCAATGCGCTTAGTTGACAATGGAGGCGCTGTTGGCTCTTTGCAGTATCTATCTTGCACGACGCGCCCAGATATCGCTTATGCTGTGGGTCAACTAGCATCTTTCATGGTCAATCCTTCTGTAGCGCATTGGAACGCTGTCAAGCATCTTTTTCATTATATTAAAGGCACCATGGACTATGGCATCACCTATTCTCCCAATCCTTCGACAACTGAGCTCTTCTCCACATTCTCAGATGCCAATCATGGAGGTTTCAATCCTCTGGACATCCAAATTGGTCATGGTGTTCATCAATGAACATGCAAGTGAACTTTGGTGTACAATCCATCAATGGCAGCTAAAGCCACTTACTCTTTAAAACTTTTTGAAGAGACATATTTGACTTGTATGAATGAAATCACTATTAAACAGCTGAACTGAGCAGCTGGAGTCCAATGTCAGAAACTATTGCATTGGTACAATGCATACATTACATACCTGGAGTCCAATGTCAGAAACTAAAGAGAAGAGACATTGGACTCAAAGGTACTTATAGAATGAGTACCTAACAACGATACATAACAATAGAGCGCCACAATGTGGCTGACAGGAACAGCAAAGGCACAGCGTGACTGACACGCGTGACTGACAAGTGGGACTGACAAGATGTCAGGGTAAGCAATCACTCCGTGCAACAATCACAGTGTACATCACTAGGTATGGCCATGCTGTAGCTATAGTCCACCACCTTTAGGTTAGCCTTCTCTGCTCTTTTCCTTTGCTCTTTTAGCAGTGCTATGAATGGGCAAACCACTAGCATTTTCACTCATTCATCTAACGGGGGTGGGACCAACCACAGCATGCTCTTTTCTCTGCCTGTCCATATTATGATCATCCCAGATTTTCCACAGGCATGCATATGCTTAATACTTGCAAGGCTCATGTCTGTATTTGCATCTATATCTGCTTCTGAGTCTGATGCATTGTTGGTGTTAAGAGGTATGGGTGTGTCTGTTGTAATTAATACATAGTCCTTGACTAGCCAGCCATCATACTTATACTCATCCTCCTCTGAATTCCCCTCCCCCACTCTCTCTTATTTCCATATCCTGGAATTGCTTGATGCCTTTGAGGTTCATCATTCATAACTCTGAGTTGTCTGAGTTAGAGTCCAAATCAAAGTCTTTTCTTCTATTCAGAATAGGGTCCACACCATAGTACAGCCTCCATTGAGGGCCAAGTAACTAGTCAAACTTGTTGGTCAGGATTGTGGTGGTCACTTTCCAAGTTTCTTGTTGGCCAGAGAGGCAAACATGCAATTGACTGGAACTAGCCTTCATGTACAGAGATGATAAGTTCAGTATCAGCACCATGGCAGGAGGAGCCTGACTCCTAGGGCCCAGGATATAATGTTTTCAGGCCATTGGGTCAAATGGATTTCCAATAGAGGATGACTTGGAGGCATCCCCAGGCCAGCAATCCTCTTCTAGTGGCATGGCATTATTGCCTTGGGAGTGAAATCAAATGACATGCTAATATGAAGACTTAGCCTGTGGCTGCAGCTGAAGGTTTCTTGAAGAAGAAAAAACAGAATTAAGAGCTTAATCATTAAAGTTGGAGCAACAGGATTGCAACAGCTGCTTTTCTACTCCATGACCCATAGCAAGATTTTGAATTGTCTCCACAGTCAAGTCAATCACACACAGCAAGGGTACTTTTCATGGTTTCTGCTACCACTCTCAAAATTTGCTGGTTGTCCAATGTGAATAGATTGAGGGGTCAGGCTTTTGTATGAATAGCCTGGATAGGTTCTGGAGGCAGCATGGGACTCAAACCAAGCAAGCTTGACTACTCTCTCCTAAGCCAATGGTGCCTATTGTTACTTTCTTTAACTTTTATGATCATTTTCCTTTATTGTAGTGTTCCTAGTACTGTGTATGTACTCTTCATGTTGGATTTTCCATGGTTAATATATCTATCCCTCAACTTTCCTCGATGTTCTAGGCCTTTGTAGCCACTCTATATTCATTTCTTTGACTTGTGTTGATTTCTTTCCACATTTGTAGCTTATTGTAGCTATCAGTTGTTGACCAGTATTTGCAGCCATAGTATATAAGCCTGCAAGTTCACTGTGATGCTTCTTCAGCTTCAGGTTAGTAGCTTATTGTATTCGCTCAATATTATCTTTAGTTTCTTACTGTAAACTTCACTTCAGTATACGGTCAACTCTCAGTGGTTAACCTCTCTTTCAACACTTCCTGCTCTTATCATTATTCTGAGGGATTGGACATCCAGGACCACACATTGCAGTAAAATTGGCAGAAGCTTTTTACCTTACAGGCCTTGAGGTGTGGAATTTCATATATGCAAGAATGAAGGAATGAAACCATCCCATTTGGATTTCATTGTCAAGGGTAATGTAAATGCAGTATGCATGGGATGCAAGACTTTC
Organism: Leccinellum albellum; assembly: GCA_038090015.1. NCBI lineage: Eukaryota > Fungi > Basidiomycota > Agaricomycetes > Boletales > Boletaceae > Leccinellum > Leccinellum albellum. Next base: position 3,807 of record JBBPLX010000986.1, read on the forward strand.
CACTAGAAATCCACTCCAATGAAAGAGGAGCACACAAAGGGGTTGCTTTTCTGTCTCAACAACGAACTTCCAAATGATTATTGGCATGCATTCCCACTATCAGAAGATCTGTGATTTTTGTTTGTGATTTTTGTTTGTGAATGTTCAGCCTGGCCATGGGGAGGAAAGTGTTAAGAGACCTATGTTGTAAATATGCCTGTAATAGAGTAGCACTGTATCCCTTTGTCTTTATGCAATGCCAATTTGTCAACACCTTTCAACCCATTCAGAAAGAAGGTCCACCCTATATAGCCTGCCCATACCAACCCATATCTTTTCAACACAAACTACTAATAGCCGTTGTACACACAGGAACAATAAACTTGTAGAAGGTTCCAAATGTAGAAGCAGTATATTCATAATGAGACAAGTTCTGAGGCAAAACTGGAAGTTGCATCTACAGATCTCTCACCATTTGTCAATCAAAAAGGAATGCAATCTCAAAATCATCCAAGCTGCCATGCATGCAGGACTTAGCAAGTCCACTACCTTTGACAGGGTTAGGAACCCTGCAGAAGACATATAGGTGGACTTTGACATTCTAATGGAGGTAAAGATGGAGGAAAACAGTCAACTGCTGTCTCTGCAGATGGCAAGTACTGCAACTTCTGTGGCACCAATGTGTCATTCCTGCAAAGGTATGATATCTGTGGAGCAAATGCTTGTGAGAGGACCAGCACTGCCACAGATGGTCTTGGAATATTTATGTGCCCTCACTATGTGCAATTGAATAACTACAGTGACTACAAAGTCACCAAGGAGGTATGTGTTCTTAATTAAACCATTCAGACCATTATTAACTGACTTTTGCCAGTATGCTTGCTCTGGTGAATACATTTCAAGATCACCTAGCCCTTTGTCCTGCTCAACCTCAATGGTTGGGATATGAATGATGACTTCAATGATCAATTGCTATGGATGGAACTTGGCCATGCATATTGTGCTCAGTTAATCAATATAAGTGCAAGTTTGCACCAGCACCATAGCATTATGCAATGTTGATTTGATATGTATATTTCAGTTTTTCATAGCATGTGTCACTCTGTGAGCAGGAGGTTCAAATGCTGCCATCAAAGGGCTACACAAGATAGTCAATTTTGTGCACCAGTTAAGGGAAATTTATTTTCCAGCAAACCTGATGGCTGTGTTGTGGACATCCTGTGACTTACTCACAGGTGCACATAAGTGTATGGGATGCAAGGCAATGATGCTTTGCACTTTTATTTGGGTGACACTATCCATGCTTTACTTCTTTGGGAAATGAAAACTGCCAATTCCATCACCTCCTTGTCAGATGACCCTAAAGAGTGGGTTCTTCCTGAAGACACAGTTGTTGCATGGAGGTCAGCATGGGTTATTCATTGTTATTTCAAGCTTATTGTTTGAAGCAGAGAAGCAAGCTGTGGAACCTTATGATCTCATTTGAAGGTAAGGCTCTAAAGCTGACAATAGAAGGAGGTTATTAACAAAGTCACATAGGAACAAATTTGACTTCATTGCCTGATTCTTCAAGAAGGACTTTGCTGCCATGGAATCATGATATTTACAGTGTGCATTAGTGGTTGACAACCCCATGCTAGGAGACCAAGGTCACTTTAGCATCTGAACAGCATTTGGGAAGGTGGTTACAGCAACACCAGTGCTAGTTCAATTGGTATATCTGGTGCACAAGAGAATATTTTTTTGTATTGCTGGATGGCCAAATACTTATCCCCCCCCTTCAATGCATGTGGTCTTCTTTTCAAGGTTTGCAGAAATGATTGCTTAGTGGACACCTTGATGTTTATCATCAGAACTGAGAAGGACAGTTGTGTCTATATTAATTGCTTGTAATGTGGCTGGAAATCTTGCAAGGTATGCTGTCGAGATGTGAGCAGCATCCATATACTTATAAGAGACAACAAGCTTGTGTTTTGGCATGTGTTTCCAGTACCCTCTTATGTGGACAACATGTTTATCTCTATGACCACCCAGCATTATATTTAGTCATGTTTTGGACAATCTCTTACTCTATGTTTCTTTTTCTTCTGCTATTCATAGTATATTTTTTTGTAGTTATTGCACATAATGATATATGAAATGGAATCTCTAGACTGATAACATTCAGGAAAGAGGTGTCAACTTCTCTCACATCCTCCTAATCAGTAATAATTTAAATTGAAAACTGCACTTTAGATGAGCAGGTATTGCCTGAACAGTGTGAAGTTAGAAGACATCAGATCAAAGCACACAGGCTATTATTCCACATAAATGTGGAACTGACAATTGCTGAGGGTATAACTTGTCATAAATAATAGTGAGGCTTTAAAAGCTGTTTTTTTTTTTCCACAGGTGAATGTTTTTTTGACCACCACCACTACCACCATCATGAAATACCTTGATGAGCAACCTACTCTGCAATATGCCAAGAATGATCAAGAAGATTGTCAACCACTCCTTGCCCATCAACTACTTTCAAATCCCTACTATGTGGCAAATCTTGGAAGAGGCAGCATGGGAGAAACTTGAGCCTGCCATGTATTGATATGGCTATCTGTGAGAGGTGTCAGGGTTTATACATCCAACAGGTGGCCAGTACTCTTGGAGCAGGATTGAGTCTTTAATATAGAGCAGGAGCACAAGGGCTACTTACCCATTCCAACAAGATATAAAGCTGCATGGAGACAGTTGGATTATATGATTATGTACCACCTGTGCCAATGGCAGGCTTGGTTGGCAGAGCTACCTGTCCAGACAACAAGAAGAGGTGTTTGTGCACTTTTCTTCAAGAATGTGTCAACAACAATAGCACTCACTCTCTCCAGCATCTCTTGGTAAGGTAATATATCACTGAGGAGTTGCTTTCCCACCTGATGTCCAAAGATGGAAAGGACCAGCTGAGGATATTCAATGAGATTTCCAAAATGAAGCAGCACTAGCTACAGATAGATTCTGTCCACCTAGACAATCAGGACAAGTTTGGTGAGTCTCACTACACTAACTAAATGTTTTCTTGTTGCTCAACTAAACCTTGTTTCTTAAAGATTTGGCCAATTTGAATGTTCTCAAAGAGCTCATTGTTTCACCAACATTGGCATCAGGGCTTTTCACCTACATATGGGGAAAAATCAAGAGGTATGACTTTCAAGAGATATTTGATGAAGACCTCCTCTCATTTGCCTTAAAATTTTACAAGAATCAATAGCTGGTGCATCACAAGGGTGAAATACTATACCAACAGAATGCCCAAGTTCCAATCAAGTAGTACAAAAACCACACACCCTGACTCTCCAGTTCTTAATGGAAAAAGAAAAGCTAGTGGCAGAGGATTATATTGAGGACAGGTAAAAGTACTCAGTAAAATGGTTGTTGACCAAATCCCCCTGGGCATCCTTAGCCACCACCCTTTGCAACTCATGTCCTCAAGGAACATGCAGCTCCATCCTCTATCAGCCTCATTACTCCTTTGCCTCCAGCTGCTTCCTTCATTTCTTATCCCATTCAACAATTCCCACTTGTTCTTGTGGATGGTGGATGCAGTTCATCATCTTTCTTGAATGGCCATCCTCAGCTAGCCTCCACTATCATCCCCTCTCCAGTTAAGGAACTGAACATCAGTATAATGTTTTGTCCACAATCCTGGCCCCTTGTGATCCATGGCATTGATAGTCAGTCTATTAAATGGCATTATATATTCCAGGTAAACTATGAATTCTGGCATCATTTTGACAAGGCTTGGATTTATCAATAGGATGGAGATCAATTTTGAGTAGTGTAGCAAATTTATCATGTGTTTGAAAATCAGCCTAGAATTTATATAAACAGTTCTCATAGCATATTTCAATTTGGCATACATTAGTCACATTCTATTGGTGTAGTCTATTAGCTCTCTATGTCCACTATAGCACTGTGGCAGCTATGTAGAGAAAAGCTATAAATGGCTATAATTACTATGATTACTATGGGAAAATCCTTGTTTTGCTGATGTAGGGAAATGGTACCTGACAGGACTAGATATCTAATTTGCTTATCTCTATGGAAAACTCAACAAAGAAATTTACATGAAATTTCTGGAAGGGTTTATGCCACTCAACTTAAAAGGCAAAGTCTACAACTTCTCTGCACCATATACAGCCTAAAACAAGCTGATTAGCTTGGTAGTGCATTTTAAAGCAGTCAATAAAAGAACTCAGCTTCAAGCACCTGAAATCTGATGCTAGCCTATTTATATTCCTAGACAGTGACAACATCATCTTAGCTATTATCTACATAGACAATGCCCTTTTCTGCAGATCAAATAAAACCTTAGTAGAAATGACAAAGGACCATATTAAATGACTTTGTCAATGATGGATGCTATATAGGGATCTCTCTTACACTGCAAAGCTTGGAAGTTGCAATGGGAGACAGGTTCTGTGAATGCTGTTGATTGAAATGTCTGGATTGTTTATCTGCAGCCCTGGGTGAATAACCAATTCATGGTCTTACAGGTATTGCAGATATATATAGCTTTATATATGATGAATCATGAGCATTCTCAAGTAGTATTTTAAAGTTCAGTCTGGTCCAGTTTTCTCACATCCTAATAAGGAAACCAGACTGCAACCAGTTTGTTTACTTTTCCAGGTATCACAACTGGCAACTGAACTTTGAAAGCCTGGTTTCTAACTGGTCAGCAACCAATATTTTAGCTAAGCAGTAGTCATACAACATTTAGCTGATGCTCCAAGCTTTCAGATTAATAAAGATGTTTGTAATTTTATCCATACATGGCTGAGATATGGTCATTTTGGGCCTAGATGTTAGAATTTATTGATTAGTTTGTGGAAATTTTAAATAAATACCTTAAAATACACCAAAATACACAGACAAAATACACAGACAAAATACACAGAAATTATGGGAAGTGGGTCTATTTATGACAAGGCAACTGGTTACCAAAAATACCAGTTGCAACTGGTGGCCAACTGCAATTGCTAATTTCCAGAATCAAAGCAACTTGCAACTGCAATTCAGTTGTAATCAGTTGCAGTCCAGTCTAGTTGCCAGTCTTTTATCAGTTGTGCAACTGAACTTTAAACCACTATTCTCAAGTAGGTTTGTAATGACTGCTGGATGAATTTATTGGCATTTGGTCATGGTAATTGATGTCATGTGGGGATGGATTCCAACTTGATGGATATATAAACTCCATTGAGTGAGCTCTAACACTTTTCTTCACTCATCTCACTGGATGCATGAGGGTATATGCATCTATTAGCCTTTTACTATAGAGCTACTTACCAACTACCTTAGACTGATATTATCTAGTTTTAACAGAATTTCCATCCATGCAGACTGAGATGCTGTAGATTCAATAATAAATCAATGTATTATGTCATAATATAGATAACTACTGTATATTATATTTTGTAAATGTTTTATGAACTTATCATTGTCTTTTCCTTGTCAGTAAGGTGCAGACAACAATGTATACAACCTGTCTGATGAGAATTGCAGAATGAGACCCAGCCAACAATGACACTCTTCAATTTATTGATATCAAGATACATATGGTGTAATATTCAATATGTGCATGGATAGGACAAATAACGAATTCACTCCCTGAAGCTTACAAATGAATACACCAAGGGCATCATCATGATCAAGTAATAATATTTTTTATTTCCCACCTGCTATGTACCCTATACTTATAATATGATGTGAGTCATTCCGAAATCAAGGATTCCACTGAAGTAATGGGTTTATGTAGTAACAGTCTTTTGAGCTAGATAACAGTAAGGTGAAAACTTATAATAAAGGCCCAAGTATTACAACACAAAAATATGACATATTAGTAATGTATAAGTGTTAGCTCTCTTTAGTTTGTAATGAAGGCTTGACTGTTACTACCTACACACTAACATATTCCAAAGAGGGCCATTGATTTTGAGATCATGTTGCATAAGAGTGTTCTCTCATACTGCAAATGGCAGTTTTCTTGACTCTACCCACAGGTATATGCTGCAAGGCACATGAAGAGTCATGTCAGACGTTCCAAGGGTTTTGAGTAGAAGGCGAATGGCAATGCCTTTGGAGGACTCGGAAGAGGATCTTGCTCACAAGTGGAGGCAGAAGGAACTAGAACACTACAATTGTGCAGAACTAGCTAGGGAACACCATTACACTACTTAGGGTATTTATACCATAAGGCATTGTGCACAGACCATGCTGTGTTTGTAGTACTAGTACTAAGAGAGAGGAGAACATAAAAGGAAAAGGGATGTGTAATACAGAGACAGAGACAGACAAAAGGAGAAAAGAACAATGGTGAAGGTGAAAGACATATTACAAAGAGTCATCAATGACAAAGGCATCCTCTCCAATGAGATGAATGCAAAAACAAATACATCGTAAAGTATAAGACATCTCCACCGATGGGATACCTTTGGGTTCAACCTGAATCATAACAGATCATAAGCATTGAGTATAAAGCAAGGTGGGAAACAGAAAATACTATTACTTGATCATGCCTCTGATGGTTAACATCAGTGCTGGTTGTAGTGAACATGGGGGGTGATTGTCTTTACTTCACCTTTATGCTGGTCTGATATCCACTTGGGTGTATTTTGTGTAATATGTCCACTAAGTGAAACAATGCTGTTTGTTCACACATTGTAAGCGAGCCATAGTCTATAAAAGACTGAGCATATTGATGTATGTTTCTTTTCTTCGAACAATCACCATGGCATGCTGAGTGAAAAAAACAAAAGACACTGAAGAGGAAAGGCACGGAGTTTGAATGCAATATTTAAAGGGAATTGGAATTATTTGTTGCAGATCTTTCCACACCTACTTCCTGCTGATCTACTTCAGCTAAGCAAGACCTGTAAAGCCTTTTGGTCAATCCTGATGGTGAAAAGGTTAAGGTACCTGTGGATCACAGTGCATGGCAATATTGAACCAGCTAGTCTGCCTGAATCATTGCCCAGAGGATATGTTGGAACCAGCATATATGGACCTTGTGTTTGGAATGCACTGCCAGGTAAGTTGGTTATGATGGAAAAGAAAAGATGTATGTTAGGGCTGTCATCAGAGGATAAAAAACCAAGTATTTCACTTTGAGTTATATTCAAGACTTTGTGAGAGGTGTTGGAATAGAAAGCAAGTAGGGCTAATGGTCATGAAGTTCTGGAAGGGATGTCTAATTATGATTCAAGGCTAGTATGGATGGACTGTGATGACATGCTGATGACAGCTATGCTGAATCCTTTGTAGCCATGTTATGTTGTAAGAGGTGGGTTGTTAAGCTGAAGATGAGATAATTTTGTTAAATAAATAGCCAGATAGTGAAGTTTAATGAACAAGGGAGAGTGGAGGTAAGGTTGTATGAGCTGACACACAGAACCATTTTGCACAGCATGTTCTGACAAATTATGGATGGTTAAGGGAGAAATTGGGAGAAACAAAGATAGATATGAGGGGGATGCAAGGAAGCAGGAGATAACAGAATTTTTGCAGAAAATGAAAGAGGAATGTGACTTTAAGAGGAATGTAAGCACTTTTTTTTTGAAGAGAGGTTATATAGGAAACTTATAGGTTGTATAGCACACTGAACACAGCTTGGTCGGTGCATGATATACTTACATATAAATACCTGCATAGCACAATGGTGTCCTTTAGCTAGTTCTGTGCAATTGTTGCATTCTAGTTCCTTCTGCCTCCACTTGCAAGTGAGACCCTCTCTTGATAGTTGTCCCTTCTGCATTGCCATTTGCTGACAACTACAAACCTTTGGAACATCTGACATGACTCTTCATGAGATTCTTGACATTGCCTCACAGTATATACCTGGTGATCTCCAACTACATGTTGTAGATTGGGTAGAGTCCAGAAGGCTGCCATTTGCAGTATGAGAGAACACTCTTGCATAACAAAAGAACTAGCTTATCCTTTGCCTCTTGCTAGCTAGCAGACTGCCCACCATTTCCTTCTCATCCAGCTGATTCTGAGTCCCCTCCTCTGATGATGAGACTCCTCCATCTTGTATCCTGTTTTCTGCCAGACTCATCTCTCACCCTTCTCTTGAAGAAGGAGAAAGACAGGCCAGACTCCAAGAAGCAGAAAGATAGCTATAGGTTCAGGTCCAAGCAGCCACTAACCTCCCTTGTCCTGAAGATCCCCTAGTCCAACCTCCTTGTCCTTTCTTACCCTCCACACCCGTCTCTGCCCCCACCCCTCTCCTAGCACCAAGGATGCCCTCCAAATTAGAGGCTGGTCTGCCCGATGATTTCTTGAGAGACAGCAAGGAGGCCAACTACTAGCTATTGGCCATGAAAGCCTACTTTAATTAATATTAATAATGCTTTATATGATGATAACAAGAAACTGCTTGTCAGGCTGAACAAGATAACCAAGGGAAATGAAATCCCTTTCGCTGAGGCATGGTTTGCCAAAATCAATACTGCTTCTGCCACTGATAGAATGTTCAACAAATTCATTGAAGACTTCAAGGCTACATTTTTCCCCTATAATGTTTCCTCCAAAGCCTGCTGCTCCCTCAGGGCCCTCAAACAAAGTCACTGCAACAGGGAACATGAATTCCAGAGATATGTCTCAGAATTTCAACTACTCACCAGCCATGCCAGCATCACAGAGGAAAAAATCCTTCTGTTACAACTGGCCTGGGTAGGGTCGGTCGAAGACTCGAAGGCAGAGGACTTTGGGATGAAGGCGAGAGTCAATACCCCAACTAAGGGCTGTAAGACGACCGAGGGACTAAGGGGGCGGAGGACTGAGGGAGGCACATGCCTAGAGGCTAAGGGTTGGGCTAAGAGCGATGATATTCGAGTAGCTCTAGCTTAGGGTTATTACAAGTACAAGGGCAAGTATATATACTGGGGAAAAGCGTAATGAGTAAG
>JBBPLX010000987.1:0-12710 GCA_038090015.1 Leccinellum albellum
CGGCTGACGCTGCCTCGATTCCAGTACCACTGGATAGATCTTGTTTGCCAACATCTTTAATGGATTCAGAGTCCACCAGTCAGTGCGGCAGTGTCAATAACGACGTAAGTCATCGTCTTTAGTTGTCAGAGGAGTCGGAATGGAAGATAGGGGTGGTAGGACACGACGGCTAAGGTGCACTGAGACAGGCGAGGACGAGCTCTCCTCGTCAGAACATCTCGAAGCCTCTTTACTTGGACTTCAAATTACTCCTCAGAACACCGTCCTTGCTCAAGTATTTGGCACGTCCGTCCCACCGCCTCCACAGCACAGCCATCCGTCTCGACTAAACGTCCGACTCACTCCCTCTGCCTCCTCGACACAGACAGTCCCCGGTGGATTGTCTCAGGATCGGAGGGTCCCTCCACTACCCTCTCAAACGAGTCCCGTTCGACGTCATAAAAAAACATTGGACACTGGTCCAGCGAAGCTTTTACGCTCTACCTTAGAGACCAGGCCCTCATCCTCACCCCATTCCTCCAACAACCACCTGTCCTCCTCGACAACCTGGGCCGATTGGCCCTTCTTCCGGTCAGATAACGCTACATGCACAGTACGTCGCTGCTCCTAGTACTATCGGGGCTTCATTCACCCGTCGCGTCGCATGGCCCTACCATCCAGGGTACACAGCTCGCTCGCCCTGACAGTCCTGAGTCCAGTTTCTGACCAAGAAAGCTTCCGGATTTTGGTCCACCCATGTTCTAGCACCTCACCATGTTGTGCACACCTTGAGTCACATTGTGTACATTCTCTCTTTGTCTGATGCATACCATTTGACACGCACGTCCGACATGACCCCCTTCCTTCAGCCGCCTAAGTATCAAACGCATAGCATAGAGGGCACTGTGGTGATCATACGATGGTATACTGAGGTCTAGTATCTATTGCTCGGGAACAAGTAACTCCTCAGAGTGTATATATGCATGCGTTGCACCAGATCAGATGTCTGTGAGTGGCACCGTCCCAATCTTGTTTCGAAAGGTTTAAGATTGAGCTCAAATCCTAGAAATCCCTGGGTGGTTATTACCAAGAGTCTGGAAGAGCGGGAAGGGATGGTGGGGACGTGGATTGTATTCTCTATTATAGACCCCAGTATGCCACAAGGCAATCGTCCATAACCTGTGTGGATGCAGACAGGCAGGCAAAGTGTGCGTAGTGCCTCGTTTCTTCGCCACACCTAGTAATTTCACTGACCTGTCAAACACACAGTGCACGACATGCTACGCTTTGCGAGGACATGCAGGAATCCCGCAAGATCATTTTTGCCAAGTATGTCTTCCCCCCCCACCGACCACAGGAGTCCGGCATGTTCATGGCATTCTAAGTGATTCATGACCCCGAATCCAGGTACTTCTCGGCCTCCTCTGATCTCTCGATGGATAAACGTGGACATTGCGAGCACACGCTCAGTGGGAACTGTGCTCCACAAGGACGTCACCCTCGGGGCATGGCAGATCCTCAAGATCGTTCAGGCTGCTGACAGAGAAGGAGGGAGACAGACAATATCCGGGCTGGCCGATCTGGCAAGAGGTGGAAGAGGCGGTGCGTTCGAAACTGGGGGGGAAGCGAAAAATGGCCAAGGATAAGGTCCGCCTGAATTATGACGCCGTCGCCGGATTTGCCTGTCTGCACTTCCGTTCTATTATCCAACTCGACATACAGGACGCGTCTTGTCGGTCTAGCCGCGATAACTGACGTAGCGAACTCCGAAGCCTTGTGTTTCTCCCCCCACCCAGTTCAAGTCACAGGTATCCAGGGTCATCCGTGCTCTCCTGCTCCATATGCTCCATTCGGACCCCAGGACACATGACCTGCGTCATGTGAATTACTCCTTTAATTTTCTGCAATGCCTTGGCCATCGAGGATAATACCTCATCGGTCTATATGGCAGAATTTCGTACCCGCCCCCCAGATCAGAGGTGGGCAGCATCAATTCATATTCACGTCGACGGCGAATCTGGCCCTTCGTCTGTGGACGTCCTGATGGCGTCCCTTGGTGCTTTCTATTTGCTCCTACGGCATTCGAATGCTGCACAAATCGGTCTCATACTGCAGGCGGCGTTCGAGACTACACATGACCAAAACCTCTGGGCAAAGGAGGGTCAATGCTGCTGGTTCGCTTGGAAAGCGTGCTAATGGTCACAGTACCAATATCGACATGCCGTTCCATCTCGCCTACTACATAGTCGAGCGGCTGCTTGAGACACAGGATAATTCCATGTCCACCCCACAACAGAGAACATTGTCTGTGTCGCTCAGCCGAATCCTCGTGATGGCGAGAGAGGACCACCAACGTGGGTACCGCATGGCAGCGAATAAGTGCTGGTTGGTACCCCGAAAGGGCCCTTCTTGCCCGATTAACCTGTGGGAATCGCCCCCCACCTTCCTTTCCCCTCCACCTCCATCTACGAGCAGGAAGCTCCCTCCTTCCCACTCGTTATTGCCCAAATCGCAACCAATCTATCCGGGGTCGCGCCTTCACATGCCACTAGCGCCTCTGTGACTCGGCCAACTCCCTCGATAGGGCTTAAGATTGGTAGCTGGTACCCTAAACGGTCTCGATGGGCAGCGGTAGGGGTAGCGGAGCCCCCTGACGAGATCTTTCGCAGGCTCGAAACCGTTACTACCCGCTCCCTTATCTACCCCTACTTGTACTGTAGATCGTACCCTCTAACGGCCGATCGCCCGACCCTAATCCTCGGAGAAGGGTGTCAGACGGACGAGCAAGTAGACCCGACCGCCCGAGTATCCTCTTCTCGCACACAGACCTAGCTCTAGGGTCGCGCTTCGCGCTTCCCTAGACCACCCAACAAAGATGTTCACCACAGTCTTTACTTCACCAATTCCTTTAGTCAACCTCTCCACTTCAGACATCATATCTTACCTCGTCATGTTGATCCTCCGCAGAGTCTCAGTCAATGCAAACGATGATTTACTTCCTCTGCTAATCGAGACGATCAGCTCACTCGGGACTCACGTCAATTACTCAGAGATTAAATTCAGGATTTGGCTAGCGAACTTATCAGTCGTCTTGTGGCGGTCGAAATTCATGGCCTGTCCTCTCCAGAGAAGCAATGACTATAACAAGCGGCGGTCACAAGCAATCAGGTGCTTGTTGGCCGGGCTTTTAGGCCTCATACGAGCTGCGGACTCCGCAAGGAGGGACAATCGTGATCAAACCATGGCGTCTCCCTAACCTATGTCCTTGCCAGGTAGTGGCACCTCGTCACCCGTTCCGCAGCGGAGAAGAGTATCTGGGGAGACGTGGTATGAAACATTGAATCTTCTGTGTGATGGTGATTACGCAGTGAGAAGTGACTACGCTCACACGTTGGTAACGTACTTGCGCCAAGAAATTGTGAAACGCAGTGTCTCGGGCAGTAACGGGCGTAAGCAATCATTGGAAGACAGCTCCAACAGCCTCAGCCGACTGCTCTTCGGCGATGCTGTAATACGACCGCTGCACGCTGCCCATGCTTATCTATTCATGTTGGCTACTGCTTCATCCCTTGGGATTACCACCGTCTCCACCTTATTCGAAGTTGAACGGTGATCTCGCATCCATACGAGTGTCTCCTACGGCCCCAAGTGCTGACCCGCCCGCAATCTGGCTTGCCATTTGGCAAGCTCATAAAGTTGGCAGAAGGCCGTAAGAGTGGCGCAATTACATTTCTACTTTAATACTAATGCATTACATCTCAAACAGGCGCTCGGTTCTCTACAGTGCTCTATGGTTCTTCCCCCAAGTGGCGGCATTCACCCCAGGTGTTTTACACCCCGCAGAAGAGCAAATGGCTTGGACCGGCAGGCTTTGCTTCGCAGGTTCAATGCCCAGTGGTCAGCAGAGGCCGCCCTAAAAGATTGTGAGTTTTACACGTACCTAGTTGTTTATAAAACAGCTGATTCCACGGTCAGTCCTCGAACGACCGAATACGCACCGACCCCTGGCTGAGAATGGATCTCCGTTATCAAAGCTATCACCTGCACTGATGGCCATCGAGAACCTTTCCCTTCAGAGCCTGACCAGATCTGTGCGTGGCGTTGGCGTAAGTTTAACCGACCTAAGGGAAGCTTTGGAAGGTCGAGCTGGGGCTTCTAATCCAACTCTGGCCCAGCCCCCCTCTGTGTCAACACTTGACCATGCGCTGTCACTCGATATCCATGCACCGCGTCTTGCCACAATGAAACCCAAGCCAAGATTCAAGAAGCGGGCCGTGACGGCCGGATCGGGCGAAGTGCAGGACGTCCTGAATAAGCTTGGGATAGGGAAGCCCATAATGGTACCACCAATCTGTTGAAAGCATCATTCCTATCTATGCAAAAGTCCGATTACGGGTATGTTTCATTTGACGTTCTTCGCCAACGTGCTAATAACCATAATGCAACGCCCGTCAAAAAAAGTTCCAAGTCCACCACACATTCATTAACATGATATTCCTTAACTTTTTTGCTCCCCGTACACGTCACATCTGGCTATCTATTTATCTTATCGCTGAGAATATCTTTCACTAAGTAATTTATATTTCGACAACCTTGCAAAGATGGACTCCACATTCAATATTCTCATTTCACCCCGAGGACACGAAAGACATTTTATCACGTAGGCTGTCTCCTTTTACCCGCAGATATGATAATTCTGCGAGCTCTCTCTTCCTTTTCCGTCCAAAATTCCATCTCGACTTGAGCCTTTGGGTGGTATGTGAGATGTGTTCCCTTCTACGAAAATATGTTATGGCACAATAGACAGTTGTTTCAGCGAATGAGACTTGCGATTAAGCCTTGCAACAGTACTTTGTAGATGGACGACAGCTTGGTAGCTTTGGCGACCAGATCCGTGATTTGTTCCGCATGCCGCAGAATGCGTTTGTTCAACTCCTGTTGAAGCCGGGAGACTAGACGGTGACGGCGTCAATTCTTATGCACGCGCGCACAACACCATGGAGGCCTCACCTGCTAAATATCATAGTTTCTTCGCTTTGCTCCGTCAACAAGACCAAAGACTGGAACAACGCGATGTAGCATTTGCAGACCTGCAAGCGGGTTCGCGTGAGCTAACGGCACAGTCGAGCTTGTATAGAGGATCACTTGCGTCGATCACCAACGCGTCTGTCGTCGCAGGTGCCTTGCCAAAATAGCTGCTAGGACGCTCTGACACTTTCTTGAGTGAATTCCAGTGCTCTGAAATAACTTCGTTTGAACACGGGTCACAATTGCAAGTGCATCGCGAATAAAAAGCTCTCAAGGGGCGCACACGGGCGTCTTTGAACCTCCCCAGTGACGGCTTCCGTCCGAGTCGGACCATGGTTAAGATAGGCGTCGCAGGCAGTGGCAGTTCAATAACAGAACCCAAGAACGTCTGAACGAATGAAAGAGAGTAGATGGTCAATCCTTACTTCTCGAATCTCGCGTCTGCGACCTGCCTTGGTATATTCCAGAACTGGGTCGAAAATCTTCTTCCAAATGGTAGCGAGCTCCGTTCGTTCGGCCTTGTCCATGATGGCGAGACGGTCCAATCCTTGAAGTTCAGCAACCCCAGGGTTCGGTATGGGTGTTCTTGCTTCTGATTCAGGTGCCGAATCGTCATCGTCGACCTCTTTGTGATCAGGAGGTTCCAAAGTAGCATTGATTTGTCCAAATTCCTGCTCTGTAGCGGATGGCGGTAGCCCCAAGGGCTCAACGAAAAAGAACGACGCAACAAACGTATATTCTGCTGTTGCGTTGTCCATCAAGACCAGGACCAAGGACCTTACGATGGCTTCAAGAGGTTCTTTCTTTGTGATAGCCCTCAGAAGTTCGTACGTCAACAAATAGATTCGACATACTCACATTAGTTTTGTCGTCAGCTTGATACGCAAGTATGACCCCTGGGCCTTCTAGTTTTGCATACTAGGTCAGTCGCTCAAAGTCTACATGGGTGATGTCGTTCTCTGTTGACATTGTCGCGATATGTTCAAGCCTCTCTGTGACCCGGTCATAAAGACGATAGGTTGCGAGTTGCCGATTCAGAATAAGAAAGCTTACCATCAACCAACCAAGGCTGAGAATATGTCGTCGAAATGCAGTCTTGTAGCATGTGCGAACGGCGACGATATACGCTTCAGAGTCTTGAATCTCCTTTGCCACGGCTTGACGTTTTAAAAAACCGAACGAGGTACGATATCTGAGAAATCCGGAGGAATGCAACACATGTAAATTGGTCTTCACGCTGGTCTTGATCGCGTTCAACAGCGCAAGGAAAAAGGCGCGAAGTTTTGTCGCTATCTTGTGGATCTGTGTGAGTATGCCCACGCAAGGTCCGACAGAGAATAGCGTACGACTTTCCGCAGAGCCTCGACGACATCCGCCGGTTCCTTAGCTGCCTTGACGCGTGACCGGGCACGCCGCACGGTGTCAAGTCGCATTTCAAAATCAGCAACAACCGGTAGAGTCCATGCTTCCCCGACTTCGGTATCGAGCAACGTTGTAGCCAGCGCCGTAGGCAGGATGGTCAGTTCTGATAGGAGACTCGACAAGGGTTTCACGATTTTCTATGCGAAACTTCACTAGTAACAGAATGACAAAAGAACGAGAGACGCCGAACCCGACGGCTCTTGAGTCTGTTTTCTATGTCGTTGCTGCACCTCCGCAGCTTATATATTTGACCGGATCCGGCTGACATGTCCCTCTGGAAAGTGGATAAGAACGACTCCAAAGAGTCTAGTGGACGAACGCTGGTCTGTTACTATGTTACTATACGCGTTAGGCACACGACAATACTCACAGTGGCTGACCCACTTCAACTTGATCATGGAACTCGACTCGGATCCATATAATGACGATCCATTCAAGTACGACACCCAAGAACATGGGTCTTAGCTTCAGGACAGCTCGTAAGTTGTGGATGGGTAAGCTACGATCCTCCGAGCCACTTGCCATACATCTGACTTGCTAAGCACCCTGTCCATCTTCAAGCCTCGCCGTCGTACTCTGGGTTCACGGATTCAACAATTCCAACAACTTTGGTGCTCTGATAGCCATCCCTTGTTTCGCATTCGTCGGCGCTATCTGGACACAAGTGACACTTCGGCGTCTCCTTGGTCTATATATCCAAGGAACAGGATCTTCCAAGTCAAGAAGATGCTCTTTTCACCTCAGATCCTCTGCTTCGAGGTGACATGGATTTTGCTCTCCTTCCCTTTCAGATATGCAACTGTGGAATAACCTTTCGGTACGGCGAAGTGGTGCTGACCATCTCTACCTCCCTAGTTCTCGGTCTTTTCCCGTTTGAATCCGAGGGTGCCCTTCGTTCTCGGTTTACGAAGTCCTGGTGGCACTAGTCTGGATCAATTCTGCGCTAGTAGGTATTACCCCCGTCCGCCACTGGCATTGCCATTCCACCTTTCGTACAAGTTAACGAACTCGTTCAAGTCTTCTTGTATAGTATGGCAGGAATAGCTTCGCTCGCGGTTCTTACGCAACTTGAACTCTCGTGCGATGATCAGGAGATATGGACACGCGATATCGACTCCAGTCCATCCCCGTATCCCTTTCAGGTCTTGCTCGTCTACGCTTTCCTATGCACCGACAGATACTTTCCCGAAGCTTCCGTCAAATTACAAACAAGTGCACCTGCGAATTACTGCCCACCAGGTTGTCCTTGCCCGACCAAACCAACAGAAGCATCGGGCTTAGGAGCTGTGAGAGTACGGAAAGCATGGAATCATTCATTCCCATACGCGTACCTTGTGGCTCAGTAACTCAGTAACTCTGAGACTTGGAATAATTGTTTGTTCAGCGGGTATGCCGACTACAGAACAGACAGAATGCGATGAAGGTACAAGACGCCTCACATATAAAGGGACAGCTTCCTGTTCTGGACATGCAACCATATGCGGATGTGCTCATTAACCGGCAATTTCCGTTTGGATCTGCTTGAAAGGTAATTGAGCTTGAATACGTTCGGGCCTGAGAATTTCTCAAATACAGACATATCGCCGACCCAATTAACCACGCAATATGACGAAATCTAATTCGCTGTCAGATACCATGAAATGCGTTTGATGAAACTTACAGTGGGTTTGTCTCCCTTGCCTCCACGATGAGTTTGTGACGCAACCATTCGTTGAATGGGATGACATCAGAGTCTGGTGGCGCACCTCCCGATCACGCAGTATAGCACTTCCTTTTGAAGGACGCTGGATAAGTTCGTAGTTGGTTGTTCTACACTAGCTGGGTGAATAAATTCCTTAGATACAATTCGGAAAGGGTTTTAAATTACCAATTATAGCCTTGAAAGTGGATTCCATCAAAGGGACAACGTACTAGTCTCGGTATTGCGCCGCAAGAGTCATGAGGACGCGCTCTCTACAGGGCTTAACAAAACAGATCAAGATAGACAGAGAATCATAGGATGCGAGGACGTACGCGAAGTTCATACTCCCATTGTTCACTCTCTCGGTCTTCTTCGTTGGCCCATTCTGCAGGGTCAGCCATCCAGCCCTCGAGATCAGATGGATTGAGTCTGAATCGCCTGCGAAAGAAGCTGGCTCAGCGACAACGGCTCACGGGCCCGTCCGCTCTCGCCCCACCGACCCCATCTTCCCAGCGTGCAGATTCTAGCACTGACCAAGTTCGCTGGAATTCGCTTATGAACTAAATCACACCCCTTTTTTTAATTTGGGATGCCGAAGCAAAAGAAAAAAAATCGGGTAAAAAAAGTGTTGTTCCGTTCGGAGCGTTGCGGAGATCGAATTGAGTGGGACGAAAAACGTTCATGCTCCGTGTCCGTGACGCTCGCGATGGATGGCTGGTCCCATTGCCGGCTCCTCGTCTTTATGTGACGCTCGCGATGGATGGCTGGTCCCATTGCCGGCTCCTCGTCTTTTCGTGACGCTCGCGATGGATGGCTGGTCCCATTGCCGGCTCCTCGTCTTTCCGTGACACTCGCGATGGATGGCTGGTCCCATTGCCAGCTCCTCGTCTTTTCGTGACGCTCGCGACAGCACACCTGAGTCCCCTGCTACAACCTGCCCTTTCCCTCCCCCCTCCTGTCGCCACATCGCTGAGGGGCCCTCGTCAAGCCAAACTGCGGCACACCTGGGTCCCTCTCGCTCCCTTTTGCCTGCCCTTTCCCACCCCCCTCGTTATCACACCGTTGAAAGACCCTCGCTGAGCCGAACTGGAGCACACCTGGGTCGACCGTTAGCTTCTTGAGCGAAACCCAAGCAAATGAGCACGTATAGTGTAAACGACGAATCACGAACCCATGACGTGCATCGGCCCCTGCACGACGACGCACCACCGTTCTCGACATGTATTTTCTCTCGTCAATGTAACCGTTGCCACAGCCACAGGCCCTTTTCCAGCGTTATAACAAATGCACGGGTTTGTTTGTACCGCTGAAGACTGGATGACTAGCGTCCGCTGCTCGCCTCCATGACACAACCTCCGTCGACACCCCTATCGACACCTTCACACCTCCTCTTGTCATGCACAATCTGCGTGCCCCAGCTGTGTCCTTTCGCCTCATGTCCCAGCTCGCCTTCGTGACTGCCAACACAGACGACGATAGCTATGCTGTGAGCCCCATTGCTCTCTGAGCGCACCGGCGTCGAGCTAGGCACTGCAACTGTGCGCACTTCTGAGGACCCTTCAAGTTGGATAAGGTGATCGCTTGCCAATTGGTGCAACCGCCACCAGCACCGTCGACACCCTGTCAACACGCTTGTCGACGCCTTCGTATTGCCTCTTGTGGCGACTCTGCCAGTCTGCCAGTGGCATGAAGTAGTGATAGTTTGCTCAGCCTAGCCGAAGTACCTTCATGAAACGTACCATACCATAGAACCAAATACTTGACATGTCCATGATAAACAAGTCCAGGCCGAGTTTTAAGCATGCGAAAGCCCACCTGGTCGCACAGGAACACGAGCTTGACGCTCGTCGGATCGCAGTCGCACACGACTCGGTTAGGCTCGGGGCAACGTTGTGCGCTCATCGATTCCGCAGCTGTCTGGCCGAAATGGGGAAACAGTGACTCAGGGCTCTCCATGCCTTGGGTCCGAACTAGAGTGGCAGTCAGAACCTGGGCGGCAACTCAGGTGTGTATATGCGTCTCTGTTCGGTTTCACTCATGGTCGACCGTCTGCTAGTTTCGATGCTTGTGCCAAACCACTTGGGTACACCTGCGGCTTACCCTTCGGACAGCTCCTCCCTCCCTCCCTCCCAGAGTGCCTCGCAAACTGTAGCTCACTACACCGAGAAGGCCCCCCGAGTCCAAACAGCATGCAGCAGCCAAATCTAGGTCAAGGTATAAGCCCCCAAAGCCAGACTCTCCAACTCGCCCAAAAACCAAAGCCCAACGCAGATGCAGATGCCAATATGACAGCTCACGGTCCCCGTCGAGCGATGATCATTCAGCAACAGCAACGTAGCAACCCTCTCTGTCCAAAACGGCCACACCCTCACCCAAGCACAGAAGCACTAGGAGTTAAATGGCTGCACCCTTACCCAGAAGTTCGTTCATGAGTGCACCTGTTCCCACCCACCCCGCAACTTCTATGCTCCTATACTGACTCTCAGTTGTACTAGTACAAGACGCCATCCGCATCAACCTGTGCAGTTTTAGTACTGGGAGAGACTGCCTGGTCCGCCCGGGATGCTGGCGCACCGGCAATCCCGTAATCTCGTACACCTGTTCTGACCGAACCCACCACGACGCAAGTACGTCCACTGCATATCCCCCGAAGACGCTGCGACCAATCCCGTGAGCAGCCGGACCTCACTCCACCACCTCCGCAAGCGGTTCTGCCAAACATCACCGTCAAGTCGCCGGTGGGGGTCTTCCAAACTCTCGTCCTATGTGGTACCAGCTCACGCTGCTTGTCTTCGTTGCATTATGGTCCTAACCTGAGATAACAACGTCGCCCTCTATGACGATTGCAACGCAACCAGATCTCCTGAGTCCCGAAGTCACCAACCGGCCCACCAGCCTCATCACCCCCGCCACCACCACCCTAACCGCCACCTTCGCAATACTGATAGTACACCGTCGTCTGCGTATAACGCCTCACAATGTTCAGGGATGCCTTATGCAGTTGCCCCTCCCTCCTCTATGTCCACATCCAGCTCCACACCCTTGAGGACCGGGTAGAAACGAATCAATAACTTAGACACTGAAAGACAATAGCATCATATTTGCAACGTACAACATTGACACGACATAAGTGACTAAGGGACAACCTGCAGGCTGAGCCATCCTGAGATTTTGGTGCTACCCTGCGGTATCAGCTTCACCCCCTTAGGCTTCCGTACTATAACTTGACCGCGACCACAATCCTTAAAGCGACAGTCGAATTTATAAATAGCACCGTCTTCGCCACGGACGTTTTCCTCCACCTTTCTTTTCCACTTCTGCGGGGTGCCACACTCTGGACACTGAACAGGAAGAACGACCCCCCATGGTTGGAAGTCCCGGTGAGACCAGAGGAATTTCGTTACGACAAGCCGGTCAGTGATACGCGAGAAAACATATACGCCAGAATGGTGGCCGAGGTCATTGGAATTGGCGAGAGCATGAGGTACTGCGGTATCAAGCTTGTGTCCTTCGATGAAAACAGCCTCACAGAGAAATATCACGAAGGGCCAACAGGAAGTCGGATGGAGGCGATCGGCGTCAAATGCGATGGCACAAGAAAACTGAAAACTAGATAGAAGGCATTAGATGACATGCATATAGACTATTCTCTAGACTCTCACCGTTTAATAGAGTTGTAGAGCCCTTCGAAACTCTCATCATTTTTTATGACAGAACCGCATGCCAACATTACGACCATGGCATTGGGTGTGATCTTCTCGAAAGGCGTCAAGAGTACATCGAGGACTGATTCGACGGTTGACGAGACTTCCCGTTTCCTCTGTCGCGAGAACCCGGTGGTCAGGTCTCCACGGTCTTCGTCGCTGTGAACGAGAACTGTAAATAACACGTTACAGTTGCAAGCGTCGCCTAGTTCAGCAGCGACTGCCACAGCCTCTCGTTCATATTGCATAACCATAGCATTTGTCGTCAGGTTGAAAACGAGATTCTTGATAATCAGCTCTCCAGAATGTGCAAAGAATGGCTGGAAGAAATGCTCCAACATTGCTACTGGGCCACCAGGCTTGATCGTATGGACACGTAGATGGATAATGATAGTCTTTCGTGAGTTGATCGTAGAATGAATGGAAAAGTTGAAACTGTCAGGGATCTTAAGGAATTTCTCTAAGACGGGCTTGCCATCTCGGTAGAAGCCCTGTGTGGATTGATAATCAGCAAAACCATTAACGGACAGAAAAAAAAAGGAACGTACCATGTATGGGGTGACTTCACCACTGCGGGTATTGTCCTTCCAGTGGCATGAAACGCAGAGAAACCTGACGTCGGATGCGAGGACCAAACTCACGTGCTTGTCGGGGACCGGGAGACATTTGAGGCAGGCTGCACGCGGGCAATTATCACAGTTGTAAAGGTTCCCGCCATCACCGCAGATATGGCAAAACTGATTTACATGCAATGAGAGTGTGACAAAACGACAACTAAAGACGATGACTTACGTCGTTATTGACACTGCCGCACTGACTGGTGGACTCTGAATCCATTAAAGATGTTGGCAAACAAGATCTATCCAGTGGTACTGGAATCGAGGCAGCGTCAGCCG
>JBBPLX010000988.1:0-12695 GCA_038090015.1 Leccinellum albellum
GGCGCGATGATCACATATACTATCAATTTCACTTTTCCCTGGTGTAAGTCTCCCTTTCTTCAAGTCACGCTCACATCTGATTGAGTCCATTAGCGTCGAGCCAGTATTTTGATGTTTACAATATTCCTGACGCCCTAAGCCCTGAAGTGACAACGGATGCTAGTGTTTTTCTCAATGGTTCGTACAAGTCGTGGATTTACTGTGTGGTGTTGATATACATCTCCTCAGATGCCTTGACCCGTGCTGCGCTCCATGGACCCACAAGCAAGGACTGGGTGGAATTTGTTTCCCCATTTGCACCGGCTAGCACCTCCAGTAAGCCATTCTTTATGGTAGGTTACAGTGAATTTATGCTTGTTCAGTTGGTGCCTACGATGGTGACCCAAGTGAGTTCCTATCCCTATCCTAGCTACATGTTATTTACTTACTACACTCCTGTAGGCGTCGAGTGAGTCCTTCACATGTGCTCTGCATATTTGCTCATCTGGTGAGGTCAGCCCGATGGCATTCCTAACCGATCTTGCGACAAATGCTACGAAGCATAATATGACGATCATCATATATTCTGGGAACGATGATTCGATTGTTCCGCATTTTGGTTCTCAAGGTAGGTTCTTTGCTTCCCGGTAGATTAGCAGTCCGATGACTTTGCATGCAGTTGCCATCCAAGTATGACATCTTACGTGTCGCTTTCACTTCTGACTTCGCACCGCAGAACACTACGTTTGGTGGCATACAAGGCTTTACTCGTGAACCAGAGACACCGTGGTACAACGACGATGGCGAGTTTGCAGGTATTGTGCACCAGGAACGCGGCTGGAAGTACATCCTGGTTGCGCGTGCCGGACACCTTGTCGCATACAACAACCCAGTCTCTGTAAGGGACACTGCATCTCTCTCTCTCCAACTCTCTAACCCTATCTTGTAGGGTCTTACGCTCGTCCGAGACTTCATCTTTGGCAACAAGCAAACGGGATTAGTGACTAACTCGAGCTCGGGCGGGGTCAGTGTTGTCGGTGGGGAAGTATCATCCCTCGGGGGCGGGATATTGTCCGGGCAGCCGGCAATCTATTATGGGCATGGGAAGACAGAGTCAAGCTATTTCTTCCCGACGGCGACTGTGAAAGCATGGGATAAGTTCATTGCCACTGCGGCCCCGAGTCTGGTGAAGTCCGGCAACTCTAGTCACTAGAACGCTGTTGGAAACACGACATGCGCGACGACAGGACACGATGCGTCGCGGACGTGTATATCCTAATACGAGTACTTTCGATCGTACGTGCGACTACATCACCAACAAACGCTTCACGCGACAAGCAATCGTGTCTAACATGTTGATATGTATTTAGGCACCGTAGATCATATCGATCATATCTGTCCTTCATGAATGTGTACCCGAATAAATTGGATTTTCTACTTTTATCGTACCTGGGGCGTTGAACGTTGAACGTTGGCCTCCATGATGATAGGGTGAAACAACAGAAGGAAGATATCGAGATGATGTAGGGTTGAAGTCATGTTCACAAACGGGATGACTACCGCGTCCCCCATCTAACACCATCAATATTGATGATGGCAACCTCCTTGACACCTGTCCGCATATGGTCGTCCCACTAGCAATATTGACAAGGTGCGCTTCTGCGAAAATTGATTGGCATTAGTATTTTTAGCAAACTGCCAGTGCGTCGCGTCTCAGGCTTCTCCCGGCCGACGGTCTCCGACGATCGTTTCATGATGGTCAAATTCTCTCTATTCAAGTCGCAACTACTACAAGCTCACAGTGTAGATATCGACTCGGACCCAGGCGGGGATTCGGACCTAGCGCTGCTCCACATACATACCCCCAGCGACTCCAAAGGGCCGCACGGTGCCAGAGGGGAGCTACGTGGTTACGTTTAGTATCGTAGGCAGTCCTTGTTCCTTCTCTCTGTAGAGCGCCGTCGTCACGGTCGTTCGCGGGGTCCGTTCCTCTGAAGTTCCTCCCCTGCCTGTCCCACTAGTGATTGGATTGATCGGTCGCGACCACACTGCATTCCCAAGGGCCAAAACCGACGCAGTGGAAGCCGACCGTGACCAACGGCGGAAACACTGAGAAGGGCGGGCACAAAAGAACAGGACCACGCTCTATAGGACGACTACGATGTACAGGTACAAGAGCTACTGCTGGTCTATCGTATGGGCGGATCGGGTATATATAGGACGAGACACGTGACTGGTAAGCAGTGAGCTTACACGCAGGTCTTGTTCAATGTTCAACGTTCAACGCCGAATCTGTCGCAACACGGCCGATTTTGAAGACACCATCTCGGACTATCCGTAACCTGCTTTCCGTCTCACTCTCACTCTCTCTCTTGAAGTTTGCCGCAGAACGCGACCGTAGTACTCGCGTCGCAAAGACTATATCGTGTTCAGAGATGCTTAAATGATGGTATACCAATGACCATCGCCCCAGTTACCTGCGTACGGATAACTCGTCCCAAGTACTTGTTGCTCCCTCCCAGAACTCGATGCAGACATTCAGAGACGATCAATTTAGATATGAATATGTACGTACACGCGACGATACGATTATGTAGGTATTCGAATATGAACGCACTCTAATAAAGCGTTCATGTTTTTGATGCTACAGCAGGTAACACAGAGCGGTCCTAAACAGGGTCCGCATCATCCTTGGAGTGACGAAACGCTATAAAGAACAGAAAAAAACAGAGCGGAAAACGGAAAAGCTGCGAGATGGATCAGAGATACAGAGAGCAAGTCAACAGGAGGTCCTGGTGGGACTCGGATATATATGCGTAGCAGGGAGACTATAAACGTTATTTCGTGTGTTTGTCTTCATCTCAAAGCTGAAGAGAGTGTAAGAGAGAGCAGAGGAATCAGTCAGTGAAAGCGAGCGGTGATTATGAACCAGAGCCAGAAAAGTGGCAATGAAATCCGAGACGGAGACTAGAGTGCGGGACCAAACTTGCGTACTGTTGTTCATGTTCAGACGATGCGGGACTCTAACCCAGTTCACTCAGCGAATCACGAGCTCTTGAGCATCCTCCACTGCTTTTGGAGGCGGAAACTGGATTTTCAATGAGAGCAAGCCCTCGCGCATCTCGACGGTGACGTCGTCGGGCTGCCAACGCAAAAATAAATAAAAATGAAGGCAATGTGTCCGTGAAATCTGCATCCGAGCATCGAGGTCAAGGATCAAACGCACCGTCGTTTCGCTCGGCACGACAAACGTGCGCGACACGCCGTCCGACCTTCGTTCTCTCAAAACATATTCACCGTTCCCCAAGCCTCGAGGAGCCTTGGCAGTGACGACGAGTTGCTTCACCCGATTCACGGGATTGGTCGAAAGGACGACGGTTACATCGCTCTTGGATCGACCAGGGAGTTCACACAATGCAGACAAGACACTCGTTTCGCCATCGAACTGTAGGTCTGTACGAATCACAAAATTGCTGCCGATTCCCGAGGCCGAATAAGCCGGATTGACCAACCCTCTATGGCGGGACGCGCGTGAGCACCCCACACCCACCAAACAAACAAAACGCACTTGAACGTCGAGGTCATCTTTACATTGGAGGGCAATACCCCAGGCACCATGGAAGTGGAAGTAGCCGGCGCTGAAAGCGGCTGAGCCGGTATTGACGTGCTTGCAGAAGCAGAACGAGGGGCGCGTCTTGATATTGAAGATCTCACACTCTGGAATTCTTCAGGCTCTCTCCGAGATCTTGCAATCACTGGCACTCCTGCCGCACTTTGAGGACGGCGATATGGATGCGCAATAGCGCGTGGATCCGGGTGCACAGGGGAGATACGCGCCCGAACGGGGCCAATCACCCTGGGAAACGCACTCGACGGGCCAGCAGAGGGCGGACCCGACGGCGGGCTCGCGCTCGTTCCGACGTGATACGCAAAACGCGTATCAATCATGGGCGGTCTCATGTGCTCAGGCTGTAAGAGGGCCGGCACGGACACGTGTTGCAGACGTTGTGGCGGCTCATCACCCTCAACGATGGGACCAGACCCGGGGCGCCTGGTATTCTGGCTTGGCACAACAGGAACGCGTTCTTGAAGTTGTTGCACGCCGCTCGTCGACGCGACAGAAGGGACATACATGTCTTGATGTTGCTGTTCTGGCTGATGCTGTAGTGGATGCTGTAGAATTTGCTGCTCAAGACGCTGCTGTTCCTGCTCTTGTCGCTCTTGTTGCTGTTCTGCTTGCTGATGCTGTCGTGGATCACCACCGTCATCCCAGCGATACGCTGTCTGGGGCGTTGCAGGCGTCGAAGAGTGCCCAGGAATGAACGGGTATTGATACGACGACATGATGGAAAGGAAAAAAAAAAAAGGGGGATTCGCGTCGATAATGATTTTCGTGTTCCGACGTTTTATAGCCCGCCGCGCCTTCGTCCCGTGACTCGCTAAGCGCAGCGGAACCGAGCGGCCCTAGTATGAAACCACATGCCGCCGCCGCTCTGATCCCGCCCTTCGACTCCTCGAGGTTGAAAAATGCTGTTCTCATAGGGAAACGTACATGTGGTCGCATTCATATCATTCAATGGCAATGTTCGCTTGTCAACCGTCCGTTCTCGTGACCCACGGGGACCTACAAGTACACAGCCACCTATGGAGGTGGCTGTGCCCTCTCCATATTGTTCGACTCATTTGGGCAACAATGGAGACACGTCCCCGCCCCGACAAAAACTTGAAACGAAAATTCATACGCTCACGACATTGGAAACAACTGACAAAAGAAAAGAAACTCTCGACTCACTAAACCTCAAGCCTCTTCACCCTCCTCCTTCACCGTCACCGTCCCAGACCCACTCGCCATACCCCGACTGTTCGTCCTCGACCGCGACCTCGCTAACGTCCCCGTCTCTGCAATCCTCCCCCCAAATTCCACACTCCCCCGCTGACCCCCGCTGTTCCGCCACGCCGTCCCTGATACCGATCCAGTCCCACTACGCACACCCGACCCTCGCCTGCTCAACGACCCAGGCGACGACTCCTGCTGTGGAAAATACGACACCACAGGCGATCCATAAGATGACGACAACGACGGCGGCGGAACGCTCGGATACGTCAACGGATGTCCAGTCACCCCCGCCGCATGCGGGATCGCCACCATCCCAGACTGCACAGACGACGACGGAGGCGTGGTCATATGTGTCCCGTTGCTCGTGCTCAACCCACCCCCACTGCCCCCGCTGGCTGGCACGTGTGCAGACAACACCGGGGAGAACGGAAATGGCGACGGCGACTCCGTCGAAGAAGGAGAATGCGATAGCGGCGTCGTCGTCTCGGACATGGTGTGCAACGGCCGCCGGATCGACGACGACGGTCGCGGAATCGGAACACCATGCGATGGAATGGGAACCGCATGCGTCGCCGTCGATCGCGCCGGCATATATCCTACCGACGTACTCGGCGACGAGACTCCCGAAGTCGACGATCGCCGATGTGTCGGCTGCGAATATGGATCGATAGGAGTCAACCCCACCAGATTGTCCACCGACAACCCGAGCTGTTGCAATGGCGTCAGTCAGTCAGCCAGATAAACACGACGATGACCCACGACGGATCACTCACCCGCCGTCGCAGCTCCAACAGCTCCTCCCGATAGATGTCATTCAACCGCGCAATCCGCACGTAATCCCGCTCCGTGTCCACCAGCCGATTCCTCAACTGCTCGTTCTCCCGCCGCATCGCTTCCAACATGACCTCGACGCTCGGTGCCGTCGGATCGTGCACGCCTACCGCCGTGGTCACGCCGCCCCCTCCAGCCGTCTCCGCCGAGCCCCCTTGCTGTTGTTGAGCTTGGGCTCGTCGGAGCGCGGTTAGTTCCCGGTTGAGTCTGTTCACGTGCGACTCGCTCTCGGCTTCGAGCGCGTTCTCGAGTTGAATCTTTTCCTCACGGAGCTACAGAGATCACGGGGCGTTAGTTGACGGGCGTATTTTTAAAGACGTGTGAACCGAGAAAGAACGTCGAGAGCTCACAGATCTGAGCGAGCGTGGTAACCAAAAAAAAAAAGGTAGAATCAAAAGTAAAGTAAAATCAAAAGGTCGAAACCGACTCCAAAAAAAAAAAGGATGACCCTGCAAAAAAAAAAAATACCACACACTTGCTCGAGTTTGCGCGACAATACGTTGATGATCCGCTCCTCCTCTGCCTCATACGCATTGATCAGGCTCTCCTCCCGCTTCAACTGGCTCGTAGTCATCGTCGCCGTAGTCGGACTCGTCGTCGACGAAAACCGACGGATGGGGGAATCCGAACCCGACATGTCGTCGAAGGCGTCAGTTCTGGTTTGGTCCGAAGTGGAGATCATCCACGTTCTCGTTGCAACTCGATGGTTCTTGTTCACTGCCAACGACGATAGCAAGTCGTAGCTGGAGGCGTGACGGTAGTGGTGTGTGTGTGTTAGTCGTCGATGCAGCTAGCAATAATTATAGTGTTCCTGGTTCCTAGCCGGGCCCAGTTGTCCCCGTCGTCTGACAAGTTCCTTGCTTCTCGCCTTCGATGATAGTAAATGGAATCACTCGCGTGGGCCGTACACCGTTCACGCCGAGCTTCGTGAGGAGTAAAAGAAGAGGAACGAAAGAAGAAAGGAGGTTGCGAAGTTGCCACCCTATCTATCTATTACTAGTACTACGGCTGACCCCGGCATCCGCCACCACCCGACGCCGTGCGTAGGCCACGATCGGATTATCGTTACTCTGCTTTTGCATAAAAAGAGAAATCGTGCTCAGAAATCATACCCTTCCACCTTGAACGTCTTCCCATACTGCAAATACCCATCCATGATCTTGAGAATCGAATCCGGTAGACCCATACTAAGCAATGTGAACGAAATCTTGGCATGCCCGTGAATCTGACCCAGCTTGAAAAACGACCGCGCGATCAACGTCGGGTACTACATCAATCGACGATCGTCAGCCACCTCGCCGCGCATCGCCCACAAGAACACGCGACCCACCGTCATCTCGGTGTAATCCGCATACTGATAGGCAGCAACCCGGATCGCCGTCTGAATCGTTCGCGTAATGTCTCCTTCGTCCGCGTACATCTCCAGTAGTTTCGCCCACGGCTTTTGTGCGTACCGTGCGCTCTCGAGACACCGTTGATATGCTTCCTTGGCTTCCTCCTTGTGATGCAAACGGAGCCCGAGATCTCCCAAGATCTCCCATTCCAAGCCCGTCTTGCGGTACGCCACGTGCTGCGTCTTGAAGTGCGCAACCTCGGCCCGGAAGATGGTCCAAACGCGCAGGTCCTGCGAATGACATTCAAGCTCGACATCCTACTGAATAAAAGAGAGGAACGCACCTCGTACAACACCATAAACAGATTATCCAACCACCGCTCGCACAACCGCTTGTTCGTAAACGAAAATGCATCCAGCTCCGTCCCCGCTTTTGCCGGTTCCGTCGCTCCTTCTTGTTCAGGCGTTGCAACCTGCGCCGCCACCACCGGCATCGCCGGAGGACTCTCCAACGCATGTTCCCCGTTCTCCTTGCCATTCTCATCCTGCCCGTTCACCTGTCCGTCCCCAACAACCTCCCCATTTGCAGCAGCAGCCAACTCCCGCTCGATCTCCAACTCGGTCGACACCCGAATGATCGGAATACCCCCCGGCACGCTCAACCCCGACTGCCCCTCCGACATTCCAGACCCCTGCGAACTGCTATGCACACCCCTCGTGGACGCGTCGTCGTCCGCACCTCCAGGCGTAGTGTTCAACGTCAACCCCTCACCCTCCTTGCCCTTGCCATCGCGCTTCACAACCGTCCCGTCCTCATGAATGACCACGTCCCCCACATCCGCATCCTCCCCTTCCTCGTGCACGTCATTGCGCAAGCCATACCCGCTCTCCCCCGTCGCGCTGTGCAGATCTGCTTGCGACTTTTGCATCCGGTACTCTTCCTCCATCACGAACACGGCACTCCGGGTCTTCAATAGCTCGTCCCAGCCAATGTCAGACACAAGCCGCGTGAGCAGGGAGTACGCACGCGCCCAGGTGCCTCGAAGACCGGGAGCAGGGAGACGGAGCAGGGCAGGATCTGCCTAGATAGACAAAAAGGCGATGAGCAAACGATGGGAATAGACTATGTACCGCAGAAACGCACCTCATCATCCTCCGTCTTTTGCTTCTCCGGCAAAATATCCCCGATCTGCCTTTTAAATGGCAGGTGCACGCGCGACGTCTGAACGGGCCGATGCACGTCCTTCCCATTATACGTAAACATCGGACATGAGTTGAGCGTGAGCAACGCCTGGGGAGCATTCAACAACGAAACACAAAAACGTCGAAACCCGGACGCACCGACTCGTAGTCCTTGCCGTCAATGTATAACTCCGTCAGCTTCTCCCACGTCACAAACTCGCTCGGCGCACAATTGACAGCCTCCCTCGCCAACTTGAGGGCCCAGGCCGCCTGGCCTTTTGCGCGTAGGAAATCACTCTGGACATGTAAAAGCGTGTACGAATGTGGCGTATGCTTGATCGCTGCCGACATGATCTGAACCGCCTTGACTTCTTCGTCTGTTGGAGGTCAGCACTGCGCACGACGATACAACGAAAATGCCCACGCACTCATCCCGACATAACTCTTTGCCAACAACGATGCCACTTCGGGTTCCCTTATGGCCAGCTTTTCGAATAGATTGGCAGCTTGCTGATACCGCCCGCTCGCTCCGAAATACTTCATCACCCCAGCAGTCAGGTGATTCGACACGACCGTGGCGACTTGAATCTCAGGATCCGAGCCTACTTGCCAGCCTATATACACGCGAGCATGAGTGGACACGAGTAAGAGAGAGAGAGAGAGCCAGGACGCACCCTTCATGAACAGGGCCTCAACAGCCTGCAAAAACCTCACTTCGCCCTCGCTCGATGTGATTGGATCCAACTTGCGATACGCGTCCAACCAGTACGTCGGATCGTCCGAATACAAGATCGCTCGCAGTAGCGCAGACACGTACGTCTCTTGCCAAATCTCTGGTGTCGCTTCGTGTCTGTGCAGCATGATTCTGTCAGTGCATTCGTGACACGACCAAAAAAAAAAAACGCACCGCTCCCCACGCAGATCAACCACGTACGCCTGCACTCCTCCGGGGATCTTCACGTCCACCCTAACATCTACGCGCGAAAACGCATTGAAACAGCAATAACACCCGTTCCGAACCTTCCACGTCGTCCCCTTGGAGAACCACGCTGGGCTATCCTCGAGCTCGTACGTGAGCGAGTTGATGTACGCAGCAAGAGAGGCAGAGGAACTAGCGTCGACGCCGGAAACGAAATGGAAGGAACCGAGCTGGGGGGCGAGGGTGTAACCAAGTCAGCATTGAATAGAAGAGCACTCACGTCTCGCTGTCCAGCCCTTCCCATAGTCTTGACGACGTGACACAAATCAGGTGGACCGAGTTCTCTGAAGGTCGCTGCGCAAGGTCAACGTTCTAATCGTGCACGAGATCTAACAGGAAAAAAAGAAGGACTTGCCTAGACTTTCGGTGCGGGCTGTCAACGCATCCCCAATATCGACCTAACAAAAGTCAAGGAACGAGTGAACCCTAGCGCAAACAGACTCACTTCAAACAACTCTGGAACGTCCTTGAAGGACGCATCCGCCATTGTCGTCGATGACGAATATTTGTGATGGCGAAACGGAGGTGACGATGCTGTTTGTTTCCGAAGGTCGTCGCCAAACAATTCCGTGAGACTTCTACAAACTCGATTTCTTTCATTGGCACAACATAAATTCTGGCTATGCACAGTTCCAAACAAGACAGTACGGACAAGCTAGGTGTGTACGGATAAAGGGGTAGGTAGCAATAGAGAAACCATTTATGATACCGCCGGTACCTTGAAATCTAGGATCGCAAGCCATTCAGTTTGCGACCCTGTAATTTGAGACATACGAGCAGAAAAAGAAAAAAAAAAGAAAAAAAGAGTGGGGAACCACCGATCAGGTGAAAGACGAAATGCGAATTATACGGGTAAAGAGGGGGAAAAATTACCAAAGAAAACAGAATCCTACTCTTGCATACACGTCTACTTCTTGTTCAACGTTAGGGTGCGCATCGATTCCTCTAACATGTCCGTCAGACAGTCCTTGCAGGACGGACGGTCCGCCTTTGCGGACGAAGGCACAAGCGAGGGAGTGGATACCACTGAATGCGCCGACGGAGAGACGCGGGAAGGTACAGGGGGGTCGACGTCGACGACCCTGACGACGGCGCGCCCTTCGAGCACCTTGCGCACCTTTTCTGCGTCCCATTGTTTGGTCGCAGAAGCGTGGGAAGAAGAACCGGAAAAGGCTTCCCAGAATGCATTGCCCAGCTTGCCAAAGAGGGTTTGACTGGCGATCGCTGCTGCAGCTGCCTGCTCTTTCGACGGCAGCCTTGGCGAGGGAGGCGATGCGGACTTGACTTTGGAGGCGGAGCTGAAATAGTGTGGCCTGAGATCTCCGGCGAAGCCGTGGGGCTGTGAAATGTGCTGTGGTTGAGGCTGTGGATGGTGGACATGCTGCTGCGCAGCCATCTTCCCCCAAAGTTGCATGCGGTAGGCGTCGAGGGTCTTGAATGTAAATGGGTTGACGTCGGAGAAGGAGTCAAAAGCGCCGATACCATGGCCCAAAGAGGAGTTGAGGGTGGAGAGGGCGGGGTTGATGTTAGCAGCGCCTTGTTTCTCGACAAGGCCGCGGAATGCGGCGGGTTCGAGAGCAGGATTGAGGTTTTCCTGTAGGACGCGAGACCGGACGGTCTCTTCGTAAAAGATGGAGGGCTTGAGAATTGGAGAGAAAGGAGGGGGAGATGGTTTGGAAGCAAGGACGGCGATAGGAGGGACAAATGTGGCATGTACGGGCGTGACGCCCATGCCCCCGAGGCCACCCCAAAAGGCACGGTTGCTAAGTCTGGGAGATGTGGGAAGATCCTTGTGGGTATTCGGAGTGACGACGGGAGAAGGTGTGACTGCGGGCACAGCGAGAGTAGGGGTGGGGGGAGGAGAGGCGGGCATTGGAGGGAGGTCGGCGGGGGGTGGGAGGTCAGGGAGTGCGCGACCCTCGAGGAGACACTTTTTGAGGGCTGAGATCTCCTGGCGTAGAGCGATATTCTCTGACTTGGACGTGCCGAGTTCGGACCGGATGGCATCGATGAGACGATCACGCTCGGCGATGTCGCCTTCCAGGGTGGTAATGTACTCTACAGGGCGAGTGAGATGGGCGCGGATACAGGAAATGTAGGGGAATACCTTTGCGCCGGACTCGGAAGTTGCGAGCGCTGATCTTGTTGCGGAGCTGGCGTTTCTCTTTGCTGGACATTTTCTTGTACTCTTCGGGGCTTGGACGCCAGTCCTCGGGCTCCAAGATCCTGAGGGGTGTGGTGTCCTTCTTTGACTTTCCCTCCTTGTTCTCCTTCTCTGGGAGAGATGCCTTCTTTATGCCACCCGACATGACGGTGCCCTTGCGGTTTGGCCTGGGCTTGGGGGTTGGAGGAAGCTCGTCGTCGGACTGGGCCTCATCCTCGTCAAAGTCTGAGAGAGCCTTTGATGTCGCAGGTGTTCCTACAAGCTGTGGATCTATGGCAAACGAGGAGAATGGGGAATGGGAAGAGGAAGAAGAGGAAGGAGCAGGAGAGGGAGCAGGTAGAGCGAGGTCGTAAGTTGGTGGTAACTTTGAAAAGTCATCGTCTAAGAAGAGCGAAAAGAGGGGATCGTCTTGGACTGAAGTTCCGCCGTCGAGATTGAAAAAGTCGTCCATTCTGTAAGGCTCGAGCATCGTTCGTTCGTTCGTAGATAGCGTGTAAACAACCAACAACGCACAGATCCCCACCTCTCTCGGTTATTGCCGGATAACGTCAGCATCTACCCAAACGACGCGTCATCACCCGATGACTCAGTTCCGAGTGGCTGTGCACTGAATCATGATGCTGATGAGTGTTCGAGTTTGTGTTGCCTGAGCAGTTGCGAGTTCAAAACTCTCACAGCTGGGTCTCAGCAAGTTATTCATGGAGCGCCGCAGCGGCTTTGTCCTCTTGGCCGTTCCACCTCGTCAAGGCGAACTCCATCTCCCTGGATAGACTCAGGAGGCAATTGTTATGTTCTTGACATGCTTGTGGGCCACCAGTCGACCAGTTATACTTGTCTGCAGAAGCTCTGTTCTCCCGCTGAGGCACTGGGCTTCTGTTCACCCGGACAGGTTGATGGCTTTGAACAGGCTCTGGCAGTTCGTTACAAGGAGCAGACAACGGTGATGCAATTTTCGGGCAAGAAGCACTCGATCTTTGCCCGCAGGACCTCTCGACCCAATCAATATATTTAAACAATATGGCCTTGTGTCTTTCTACTCGGGACACGCGGCTCGGTGGAGCAGCAGACCTAGACAAAGCACTTGCTTTCTCAGCCTGGTCGTCCTATCCTGAGAAGGTAGAACAAGGAAGGCGAGTCTTTTGGAACTAGATCGCTCGCCTTCATTCCCTACTTGACGATATCATTGGCATCTGGCCCAGAGGGAAGACCCTAACAAATGAATTAACCTCGCTTATTTGCGATACGATCAATTTGCCTGGCCCTGATCAGCACGATCGGTTGTGTCACCTGAACTTCGAATTAAGGGGAATAGCGACGAAGATCCGACACCAGCCGCCTGGACTTGAATGTTTTCTCCTCCCATCACTCTACTCTGATCTCCAACACCCAC
>JBBPLX010000990.1:0-12687 GCA_038090015.1 Leccinellum albellum
GACAATTCATTACTCAATAATGGAACAGGCCATGACAGTCATTGACAGACTGTCACCACTGCCTTTACTGGACTGCAATTGCATAATGGACGAAAGGTGACAGTCATTGACAGACTGTCACAGCCTTTAGACTAACTTGAATGGGATATTCAAAAAAAAGTACATAGATGCTATATGACTAATCAAGAGTGACATCAAAACCAGTTGTCATGCCAGTGCTCGAACCACTTCCATTCCTAATGTGGTCGAATGTGAGCGTCATAAAGCAAAACAATTAAATAGTACTCACTTGCCCATTTTAGCCCACTGGGTATGGAGCGCCTTCGTTTTGGCATGGTGAATGGGTGCGGTATCACACTTGGCCATGAGACCAAGGATATCCTGGTAAACGTCCATGTACACATCACGCTTGAATAAGACCTCCTTCCCTTCTGCCACAACCTCATCCAGCACAAGTTTGATCTAAGAAGACAATCAAATTAGCTTATGAACAATGGAAAGTCACAACATACAGTGGTAGCAGCGAGCATGATGGCAGGACGCGGCACCTCAGTGCCAAAGACTTCGGGGAATTGGATTGCCAATGCATTTAGGCCGGTGTAAAAAAAGTCGATGACGAGACCGCCGAGCGCGGGATGCGCCAAATTATTCGTGCGGCCCTAATAATCATGTTATTGCGCTGTCACTGAATATGGCATGCTCACATCTTCATCTAGCCCATTCATGAGAAAAGACCCGCCGTCCAAAAGCTCCTGCGCGATATCCGCATTGATGGAGTGGCGATTTTGTGGATCCCACTCATAACTTTGACGGACAAGGCTACGCGCTTTTTTCTTCAGAGACGAACGCCAGTTCCCGATGTCTTCCCAGAGCTGCAGTCGTCGTCGTCAACACGGGGTGTGACTCAGTTTGATTACTTACATGCTTGACAATACCATCTGTATACTAAGGCCACCAACCTGTAGAGTAATGGTCAGTTTGCACCTCAGGAAAAATTAGTAAGTACCATCTGGTAATGTTAACCCTCGATCACGGTGTTCAGCTATCACTTCATCCATATATTCGATGGCTTTGCAGATAAATTGTGGACGGAGTGGAAAGGAATTCACTGATGAGAGGTTGCAGTGGGAAAACTGTTTGGCGCGCTCGATAACGTCGTGGATTGCTGGTGGGTAGTATGCAAGTGTGACGGATTGCCGTGGCCCGGCTGGTGACTGAGAGGATTGGATTGGGGGATAGGGCCAACAAGACCGGTGATCGGTGGTGAAACCCCGCCAGGAACATTCGGATACATGGGAGTTCGCAACGGGTTGGTCATATTCATCAACTTGAAGTTCACCATTGAAGTTGTTGTGGTTGCCTGGATCTCGTTGTGATATAGCATTACGAAACGGAGTGCTAGACTAATGAATTTTCAGAACCTGATTCCGTAGAGTAGGAAGGCCTGAGATCGAGATCAAGTTAAGCGACCGTCGACGAGAAAAGTTACTACGTACGTTGGCCACGAAGGACAGATGCTGCAAAATGCTCATCCTCATCTGGAGACATTTCATTGATTTCAAGAGACCCCACACGAGTGCCGTGATTTTGGCTGGCTTCGCCATCGACTTCTGTGGTTAGCACTGTGTGTGACCTACGAAGAGTGGACGGAACTCAACGGAAAGACTCAGTCTGACGAAGTTGGATGTGCTGTGGGGGCTCCGAATCAGGTACATTGTCAGTTCATTCTTCATTGTCCTGAGTGCCTGGCGAGCCTTTGGGGAAAAAGGCCTTTGAGGGCTTGTGTACACCAAAAGGTAACATAAATATACCTGGAGAATGAGCTGCCGTTCCTAGAAGCCCAAGTCACGACACACATCGTCTTATCGTGTTGTACTCATTGTTCGATTCACATTCAGATGGCGCACGAGAGGTCGGTGCCGTTGACATCGTTCGTGGTACCCTTGACGAGAGGTCAGAAGGTTGATGGGGAGACGTGAATGATGATGTCGACACCGTAGACCTAACCATACTAACGAGTGAAACTGACCAATGTTAGACAGTATTGAGGTACTCACGGAGGCCTGTGTGGAACTTCATACGTAGTATTAGTGGTCCGAGGGGAGACCTTGAAACCAAAGCGTGCATCCGACTGTGATGGCGTGAAAGCTGGTCGAACTCAAGTCAGTGGAGCGGAGGATGCTGCCCATGAAGGAATCTGGAAGTCCTCATTGTCATCTTCAGTCAGGGCATAGGATAGAGCCATCGGGTTGGCTACTTGGCCCTGCAT
Source organism: Leccinellum albellum (assembly GCA_038090015.1). Taxonomy (NCBI): domain Eukaryota; kingdom Fungi; phylum Basidiomycota; class Agaricomycetes; order Boletales; family Boletaceae; genus Leccinellum; species Leccinellum albellum. The sequence goes on from JBBPLX010000990.1 coordinate 2,270, forward strand.
GGCGATGTCCAGGTTTCGAATAGCTTGTCACAAAGGTCTTGAGGTTTGAATGCATTCAATGTTTTCGAGCTGCCGGACCGCTCCACCGTGGCCCTTCCCAGCCCGTGATGAACGTCTCTGGGCTGCTTGAGCCTCAGACATAGGTTCTGTAATGTATCATGTTAGAGTAACCGAAAGGTGCGCGTAGACTTACCGTTCGTGACCAGTCGCTGTGCTCTAGGTCGTTTCGGACTGGAGGTGGTCGCAGCAACCTCGTTGGCCTGTGGGTCCCCACTGACCTTGTGGGCAGGGAGTTTTCATTTTGGGGGCATCTCGATCTCGAGGGCAGGACGAGGAAATTGGTTGGTCTGTGAGGTTGCCCATTTATAAGGAAGATGCCATTTACAACATGGGCTAGTACGTAATACTAGCACATAATAAATAGTATAAAAATGTGTGATAACAACACAAGCCCCACAAGAATACATAAATTTGGCGTCTTGGAGTCGACCTAGCTCACGGTGGTCGTTCATGAGGCCTTCCTGCGCGAAGAGCGTCAAACTATATTATCCCGAACCCCGTCGTTTGATGAACCCCGTTGGAATGGACCCTGAATTGATCCGACTCGGGCACACTTCTGCTGAACGTTGGGTACGTATTCATCCGGATCGTGAGATTGCATCGACGGCAAGCGTGAATCACTCCATGAAATGTGATATTCAGAGGCGAGAACAGAATCATGCAATGGGATTAAGGGGGGAGGGAGCTGCGTATCACATTTTACAGCACGCTTTGGCAGAGGAACAAACAAACGTGCCGAACAGGGCACCTGTGAGGGATAGTGATCTTCCATGACACTTGTGTCCTGGAGGGGGCAATATATGCCCGAATCACTGTATGCAAGATGACCAAAGTCAAGAGGTCGCTCCACAGACAGCAAGGGTAGGGCTAGCATATTTCTTGCCCGTTTTTGAGTGTCGCTTGAATGCATCGGAGTCGGGCTCAATGGCGCCAGAGGTATATTGTCCAAAGCCGATGTTGTATCCCATGCTTCAGGTTTGAGAGAGGAGAGTAATAGAATGATATGTCGCATGATGGTGTTGTGGTCGAATGAAGTATTGCGATGAAAATTGCCCTCATTGTCGATATACATGGGCAAAATGATTTCATTTCAGAGGACATTGAGGAGGGGAATGACGGGCTGGAAATAGGGAGATATGTGCTTCACGACCTTCGGGAACCATGTCAAGTTGGATTGAATAGTGAGGGTTTTGAGGATGCTTGGCCTGAATGTGTTGAATAGTTGATCGTAACACTCGGCGAGTTCTTCACTAGTTTTTTGCTTTGATGGCTCCGAATAGAGGACGCATATTCCGACAAGCATGTAAAAGAACGACTCCAAGTCATGTAGTGCGTTGTGCACTACTGGCTTGCGTTGTGCACTACTGGCTGCTCAGGGCCAGCTATAACGATTCGACGGACATCCACGACCAGCTCCCCTAAATAATCAAGGTCAGTTTAGTGCATTCAGCGAATCTAAGAGTACAGAACGTACCATACAATATAGGGGACATAAATCAATTGTATGATGAAGATCCGCTCTGGGATCATCAGGGCCCATCAAGAGCACGATATCTTCACAATTCATTCCGATCCGTCTGACAGGAACGAGGTTGGTGGGAGACGGAACATCAATATGTGATCCAGCCGGAGAGTCTGACGGCTCGATTGGTGAGGTCAGGATATCAGCATGATTGAGGGGGCGGTCAGGAGTATGGGCAGGTGTGAAGGCGACCTTTGACAAACAATGTCTAGGCACCTCAACTGAAACTCAACCTAAGAGAGGGGACTGTCGTCAAAGGGAAATCCAACGAGAACAAGACTGGCTTGTTCCATTGCTTGATTCAAGTATATATACTATGAGTATATGCGCACAGACCAAGCTGTGTCTGACGATAAGCTATCTACTACTACCTAATAAGGTTATATGGTTCCCACGAGCATGAGACTATCAACGGAGATTAAATAGGTGTGTACGCCATGAGGTGGTCTAGGCTATGACATCATAGATAAAGGCAATGACATGTGACATCACGTGACTGATCATGTGATGGCTGACTAAGCAGGTCACGTGACTTTGAAAAGAAGAAAATAACTGAAAAAGGTAGGTGAATGAACGGGGTTCATAACAAGGTGTGACATCGGGAGCGTGGACGGAGGTGGCGGGTTCAGCAATGTAAACTGTATCAGAAGAGGGAACGGGGACTGCATAGCCCCAGTTGGCAAGTACACCCCGTCGTGCGAGTCCGTTTATTCTTCCTTCCAAGTTCATCCGAGCTTGGTCGCAAAGATAGAGTGCTAGATGGTCTTTGTGAGCTCCTCTCTCTTTCGTCGGGGCAAGTAGTAAATTGACGAGGCTAATGTCGCGGTGCAGAATCCCAGCTCTCTTGAGAGCATTCTTGTGCGCTAGTGTTCACTGAGAACTGATAGGCATTTGAATATAGTTTGGTACTTACCAATAACACAGTCCAGAAATGCGACTAATAGCTCCCCGAGAGAAGAAAAATTGATGAGGAGAGTACCAACAGGAAGGGTAACAAGGCGGGATAGGACTCGGAGGTGAAAATGATCAGGGGACTGGATGTCAGGCAGTTTCGACCGAATGAAATGAGTAGAGATATTGACCTCGATTTCTTCATGGAAATGTTTGGCACTAACTTGCCCCTTGGCGAATAGCTCTGGAACGCCTTCAACTCCGGATTTCTGCAGGATATGGAGGATCATGCCCTCTGTGTACTTCCTCAGAGGGTCAATCCACGAGTCCTTGACCGCAACCATAACTTCTGGCCCAGGAATATCCAAGTCGAGTATGCCCTCCCAGACGATTGTTCCTCGGCCGTGCAGGGTGTCGAAGATGGCAAGAATCTTGCGGAGCCATATCTTGTGGACGCGACCTTCCTTGTCAATCACTTTCAGCCACTTCCTCTGGTTATTGTTGTTGTTTTCAGTCGAGGGGTGCTCGTAGCCAGGTCCCTCGTCATCCTCATCATCTTCCACTTGAATGTCCTCTTCGTCTGAGTCAACCCTCCCATTATCTGAGTTGAGATCTGCATCATCCGATACACGATCGGCATCTGGGTCGATTTCTTCATCATCATGGGACCCCACCTTGTCAGCAGGAGAACCATCCTTGCCATCCCATTCAATCGACATATCGAACCTGAGACAAGAGTAATCGGCAAGAGAAACACCAATGAGTATGTGCAAGAATTCCCTTGGTGAATTGTTGATGTCGAAGGCGTGCGTAGTAATTGATCCACCGCGGTCAAATATTGTGAGACATATGCAAGACCCAAGTAAGCAAATACATGGAACAAAGTAACGGCCATCTTGTATGGCTGTGATGCACGACGTCTTGCCAGCTAACTCTGTGAACGACTGGCGTTTTTTCGCCTTGGTATTTCGGTTTTTCACTTCACAAAACGTTGCAACCTGTCCCCAGTGATGGCTACGGAGAGATGGTGACCCGAAGTAGCATGTGATGTCTGGCTTCCTACGTGCGGGGGACCCCTCTAAAGGGGAGGTGGAGGATCTCGCATCCCAATGGCTGTTGTGAGAGTGAGTCAATAAGTGAAACATTGGGCACTAATTAATACTCACAAAAATGACAAGCCAGAAACTTCACTGACAACCCCAAGTACATTGTTTAAAAAATTGCCCAGGTGAACTTCGCGATTGCTGATGGATTCGGGCGCGAGCGAGGGACAGCCAGAAATTGGTAGCCACTGTGTTGCCTTTTTGCCCTTAGGTCGTTTCGTTTTGCCTGGGTCCGACGGTCCATACCACTTTTTCCTCTCAAAGGCATTGAGAATCTGGTCCATCGTAATGCACCTACTCGATGAGGACTCTGCATTTGAGAGTAAACGATGATCGGGGTACAAGAATTCCAGAAATGTGGAACTGTCCTTTTTGTCAAGCTCTACGCGGGTGGTGCTTGTATTGTTCTCGAGTAGGGGATCCATGGTTGTTCTAGTCCAGTCGGATTTTCGCCTTAGTTGCGGGATACTTGTCGAAATCTGTGGATTTTAATGAAACATTCCACCCTGGCTTGCATATGTGTGGTACTCACGCAACATAGGTTGTATGGTGTCGACAGATGTGACCGGAGTTGCTAATCAGAATAAATAACGAACAAAGTCAAATAGAGCGATAAACATACACTTCCTTGTCGTTCTTTCTGTTTGAGTTGGCCGCTCTGAGCTGCAGAATTGCTGGACATCGTTCGGCGGGTGAGTTGAACGTGGGAAATTAAAGCTGGACAGAACACCAGATAATCGAGTTATCAATGATCAGCTTGTAAGCTCAGGAACCTATTACATATATTAACGCTACTACTCCATATTACGATTGCGTGACTCGAAGTATATATATCAAGACCAAGAACTAGACTGGAGATAATGCGTAATAAATTTGTTTAGACCAGTACTTGTTGAGCCAAAATGTCGAACTCTGCTCATAACTGTTCAATCTAGTCAAACACAGATGTGCCTCCTCACCAAAATCAGGAATCAGATGGGCAGGAGACCGGATAAAGGTGATAGGAATTACTTCTCCAATTCGTTGTCCATTTGATCGCACTGCTCGCTTCAGATGGTGCATTCCAGTGGCAGGGCTCACACTTCCAATGACCATACGTTGAACGTAAGCAAAAAAAACCTCAGAATGTGGGAGACGGAAGATCATCCGGAGCTGTGTGACTGAATGATCCACTAGCCCACGTTTCGGCCAGTCACTGTTGTGTCTGGAACTGAGGATGACCGAGTCGTACGTGCCAAAAGGATTGGAAGGAGAGGGAGGGATGATACGTAAAGTTTGTGGTGGTTCAACAATGTCGGGATCGTGATACGACATCTGCTGGACCCGTAATTTCTGCCATATCTGAAGTCTGTCAGACCCAGGACCGACTTGCGCTGAACTGCCACCCCACCGTGCAGAAACGGCAGAAATGGCTGTAACGAGATCTGGAAGGCTGTATTTGATGGATGCCTCGGTGACAGTTAGTCTCGAGAAGGGCTTATTTGCAAGATGAAACGCGGTCGTCGTTGTGGCGAATGTGCAGGAAGGCTTGACAGTGGAGGAGCTGAGAGCAGAGGAGATGGCAAAGTAGTTGATGGTAGGTCTTCCCGGTGTGTGATACGCTTTGAAAGCAAGGTTGTCGATTTCTGGTTCGTGATCGTCATGTTCATCGTCATCTATGATACCATCATCTACCACCTGATTTCTGGTGTTGTACTCTTCGATGTACATGGCAAGATCAAAGCGAAAACACTTATCCAGCCTGTCAAGGTACTGCGCAATTTGGCTATAATAGTTTTGATTGTTGCCAGCACACGCGGGCACCTTGATTTCTTCGACGTGCTTGTGTTCCGTAATATCCGCTGTCCACTGCATTGCTGCGCCGGATTGACGAATCCCAGGGACGACACTTTGGAGAAGCTCAAGCTTCGGGATTTGCCAACCGTTGCATGCACCATGTTGTACGATAGTGTCCTTGTTTTGATGAAATTCTTGGAGAGTGTTCGCAACTTGGTCGAGAGAGTACGTAGTGAACACGGGTGCTTGTGCGAGGTAACGGAAATCGAGGAGGGTGCGAAGAGCTGTAATGAACTTGCGAGGGGCTCTACCTGCTATCACACCAATGAGATAACGCTGAACCGCACGATGATCCCGGCCAGTTACTTGCTTCAACCGGGATATACCTTCTTCAAATCTTCGATAGCCCACGGGAGTCTGGACAACGGAGAAGCGAAAATCTAATTCTTTGGCACCCACCACCGTGATGCACCACTTCATATCATGATCCCAAGCAAATCGGTGGAAGTGGTGTAGAGGTTCCACAGTGATAAAGTTGCAAGGATCTGATTGAGCCCAGTCCAGCCAAAACAGTTCGACAACGCCATTCAAGTATAGTCCTTTAATAACTTTGAGAAAGTTCTTGAAGTCAGTTGGCGAATGCTTTGAACAGGCAACGCGAATTGCGGTTAGTATTGTGTTCGCGGTATGAGGTGGATGTCGGTAAGGATCCCCGAAGTTTTCGGCCGTGGCCGTCGTGACCGGAGATGCTTTCGGTCCTGTGCCCGCCAGGAGACTTTCTTCTGGTGTATCAGCAATCCAGGAGGCTATCAGCGTAAAGCAATACCATAAGTTTCCGACTGGATCACTCATCATAACGCCCACCGCGGCTGCAGTTTTCAGCAGAGCTAGAACAACATTGAGAGCCTGGTGAACCAGTCAGTCTTGCAGTAGGCCACGAACGCGAGTGGTCTTGTGAGTAAATTTCGCAATGGGGAGGAGGGCAAGAAGGAGGTAGGCATGCAATGACGTCTTGCCACGGAACCGTGCATCGACATTCGCGAGGCTGATCAAGACGGGGTGAGCAATGCGATTGCCGCTCATAACCGAGATGTTGGTTTTATCGGAGGATAGCACTACACCAAGGACCGTAGCGCCAGCGGGCAAAGCCTCCTAAGGACGTATCGATTCTTGTATGCTAGTGGGTGGTAAAAAAAAAACTTACCTGTATGCTCCATGCTCGATCTCCACTCAGCCACTCGTCATATATGCGACAGATCTTCGCCGCGCTAGTCCAAACTTTACATGGAATGAACGAGATGTGGGAGGCTAGGAGTGGATTGCTCAGGATGGTTTGCAAACAATCAATGGGGTCACAATAGAAGAGGCGAAGCGGTTCCTTGACGGGGGAATCGGGCTTCAGGGTCTTGCAGAGCCATTTTGGACCTTGTGGAAGGATCTCCGCACGGGTCCTAAGTTCCTTTGCGGAGCGAAATGACAGAGAAGTGGTCTTGATCTAAAAGAAGTTAGCAGGTAAGACATACGGAAGTACAACCGCTTACGATATCGAGCAACATAAGACTGTCAATGGCTGCCATGCTGAGGCCAGAATGCAACAGCCACGACGCGAATTTCCACTCCTGCCTTGATGCCCAAGGGTAATAGACGTTGGTACTCCTCTCCTCCGCGTATGTATCCTCCCAGAAATTGGCCATAAAGGTCTTCCCGCCAGGAAATGTTTGTCCGCAGCCTTCGAACACCTCAACATAGCGTCCGGGGCATGCTTGCTCTGGTGTCAAATCTTCCGGATAGCCTAGAGAATCTGGAGTGACATCGTCCATTTGAACATTGTAGTTGTCTTCGAACAAGGGTAGCTGTCGAAGTATAGGTTCGTCGCAAGATTCCTCTGAATGACAGGAACCTTGATCTATGTCATGAGGATGAGAGAACGCTGATTCTGCCTCAGCGCCCTCTATAGGGTCGAGGAAATCCTCGAACAGAGTACTCCCATAGCAATAACCTTGAGGCTGATTCATATGCTGGAGAACGTTGGTCTCCGAGCGGAACTTCTTGCCACAACAGGGGCAACTAATGTTCTTCGGCTGACCATGGGTAGTCGTTCGAGGCATCAAGACGACTGATGTAGTAAAAGTCATAATGTCTGTAGTGTAATAGTAATACTAGCCTCGTCACGGTTGAAGTCGTGCGCGCCAGCGTGCACAGCTTGTACACATTCTGATTAGTAAGTTAGACTTACCTCAAAGCCTTTTCCCGCCGATGCAGTCTCCAAATCACACCGCCGGCGGGCTGTTCAGGTCATCCCAGCATCACGCTGCTTGCCATGAATCTGATGAAGCCTTTCACCTCGCGCCGCTCTTCATGTCTGCCAGTGCTCTTCATGAGAATACGATATATCCGATTCATCTTCCTTTTACTCGCACTGTTGGTAGTTATCAACCAGAGCCGCTCCACAGCTTAAAAATTGATATGCGGGATAGTGGAGGAGAGCAGGCTGCCACGACCAACCATCGGGGCATGAAGGTGAGTAAAATCCTAAGCTAGTATGTGTATTTCAGTAAACCGTTGCAGTACGTCGTTCCGACTCCATGCAACGATACAGAAGCTTACCTCTTGCTCGAAGCCGCTCAAAGCGACCGCCAAATTTCCCGCATGCGGAGAGACCTCGCAGAAGAGATCATCCACCGAAACATTCTCACCTTGCAACTCAATCAAATCTTCCTGGAAGGGGCACGGGACGATATATGCACCACAGATGAAGTCGTCAGTTGTGTACGCCTTTCTAACAGGCGGAGTGGCCATTCAGTTGCTGGCAACTGTATGCATGAATTTCATCACAGCAACATCACGTCGCACGGTGAGCTTTTTATTTCCTTCGCTTGTGTACCCGTACTCACGCTAATATATAGATCCATTGTCATCCACCCTTGATGTCGTATTGGACTGATCGTTATTCACTTGGGGGTTGAACGTTGAAACGTTGAAACGTTGACGACCCACACTTATTGCTTGAAGGGATATGTACATGAGTGAAATCCTATGTATGCATGTATGCCATATGTACCCTTTATGGTTCAGTATGCACTTTTAAACTTGTCAACTGATTGGATCGATTAGTACCTAGAAGATTCTTTAGATTTTGTACTCTATCTGAGCATGCGAGTTACAGTCATACGGTAGGGCATTCATGCAGCTGAATTAACGATCGAGAATCACGTGCACCGCCATGATGATGTAGCAGCCCACTGGCATCAGCAAGAAGTCCCAAATCTAGCGCGGCATAGGTAGCAAAATATTTGCTTTAAGGCGGGATCGAACACTGAGCCTCAAGACGGACACTACGCAAACCATTAATTAGTCTATGCGACTGACTGGAAAAACACTGCACTTGGTCATGTTATTGGGTATGCTGTTACCTTTGTGAATGCTTGCTGGTTTGCAACGTATTGTACAGTTTGTGCTGAGATGTTTTGTCCTATCAAAACCTATCAATTGCCAGTTGAATAGGCTGGGTATGTAGTAAGCTGAGAGGGCGCGAGCACAAGTAGGCGAAAGAGCACTGTGCTTGCACAAGCACGAGGGAGATGACAGTAACACAGTGGATAGTAGCATACTGCACTTAGGGAACTGCACACGTACGGGTACAGGTCACCATTTTGTGACTCATAGCCGTACTCGTGGCGCTAGTCATGATACCCGCGAACGCAGCTAGGCGAGTGGGAGAGGGGAAAATGAAAGCAAGGCGACGATGTGTGGTGACGGTCGTGCGCTCTTGGCGGAACAAGTGCACGGCAGTCGCCACACACTGTCACTGATGTTGTAATAGGTGGCGAGAAGATGGGTGTGCTGCAAATAAAGGGGCACGGGTCGTTGACATTGACGTTGCAAATAAAGGGGTGTGGGTGCATGGGTCGTCGTCGTTGCGGATGAGGGGTGCATATACTACACGTCATTGTCACGATGACGTTACAGATAAGGGGGCGTACCTGCATCATCGACATTGCACGGGTGCAGGCAAAATTGTCATCGACGACTTTGCGGATAATGGGGTGTGAGTGGTGTCATCGTGGTTGTCGATGTTGCGGATGATTTGAGTGTGGGTGAGGGGAACAATCTAACTTCAGAAACACAGGCGTCATGCTGACTCAGCTGTGACAGACCTCACATTGTCGCGTCGCAGCCTTCTCTCTCTTGTTCACTCACCACTCACCCATGTACATTCAGGACTCGGCCCGATGCCACTAGCGGACATGATGCTTCAGGGTGAGTAACCCTGTGATGCCTATCACTGTTTTACAATGGACTCGGAGATAGCCATCGCAAGAAACATTCCCATGCCTGTGCACCTCCAAGCCGCTCCCTTCTAGCAATGACAACTTCAAGTTGCTACTTACCCGCACTGCTCACACAGTACTCCCACTGTTTGATGCACCGACTTGAAGGTGTAGATGAAGATGGCACCACCACGTCGTGCCCCTGCCCTGGTCGCCCCGCTCCTTCTTTACACACATCGAGAAATGCCGCGTCTGGCCTGTGCGGCTGTGTCATGGTCCCCCGCGATTATTCAATGCACCAGGATTAGAACTACTAGAGGACGTCTCGAAAGGAGGTCGAGCTGAAGGTCCTCGATGTGAACATGATGAGGACAATCTGGTGCCGTGAGGATGAGGATTTATTATGTTAAGAATGTTATCTAGCCATGGGCAAGAAAGAACAACCTTTTGATTTTGCTTTGTCTACTGACTGCATGCCGAGCGAGTGATATTGTATGGTAGTAAGTTGTTGTCCTGGTCCTAGTGGCTATACATAAGCAGACGGATGCGTGGGTTTCTGCCGGGACTTGGATCATCTGTGTGGTCCTGGCACAGTGTGGCAGGCTCTGTGCCACTCTGGGAATCCGGGAGATTCTCACGGCAGTCTGGAGCCTCGGCTATATAATTGAGCTGGTTTGCTGATGTAGTTCAAAGAGTTACCATAGGTCTTGCACGGTTGCACCCAAATCAGGTGGTTTCCCACGCCGCACGCTGACAAAAATTTCAAGTTTTTCTTCCAAGTATGCACCTTGATGC
>JBBPLX010000991.1:0-12661 GCA_038090015.1 Leccinellum albellum
TTGGCGTACACCTGTGCAGAGGTAATTTTGCGGGTTCGATTCACTTCTCTGAGGGCGGTTATGACGCGGTCGCGGTCAAGCTGTTTAACAACTTGAATGTGGATTGTTACTATCTGGAGTACGACACCGAACGAGCCGGTGCGTTACCCCTTAGCGTTCCCGACGTGCCAGCTAATTGGAGGTGTATACAGGCACGTTTGAGCCCCTGAAATACCTTCTTAAGCACAAATCGGTCGTCTTGGGTATCATCACTAGCAAATTCCCAAAATTAGAGGACAAGGCGGTTCTCAAAGAACGTGCGTTCGAGGCTGCGCGAATCATGGCAAGCAGTACTTCGGTCTCTCCCCAGTGTGGTTTCGCGTCTCACGAGGATGGGAACTTGCTTATGATGGATGACATGAAGCACAAGCTGCAGCTTGTCAAGGAGCTTGCTGACAGCATTTGGGCGGATGCATAATTGTACATAGTGGAAGTATACGGCAGCCTCAGTTCTTGTCACTAGTCTGTAAGTATTTATTCAATTTCATAACAATTTGTATCTCATCATTTCAACTTCTCACCTATTATTATATAGACAATCACTGCTAATCATGTAGTACTTTCAATTATTGTTTAATTACTTCATTTCTCTTTTAGTCTTGCCTTTCTTTGAATGAATCATCCATCCTGTTGCCACATAATATTTTCATCAATTCCATTCTATATCAACATATAATTTACATTTACAGATGGCGTGACTGCGCATCAATTGCCATTGTGACACTGACTAATTGAACGACGTTACTAGTCACACCGGTTGCAAAGTGTGACCCGTCCTGTGAAAAGCTTTTTCACTACACCAACCCCACTCAGTCATTTCACGGCTCAGTCGGAATCAGACAGCCCCAACGGGCTTTTGAATCGCCATCCTCCCCATCAGCCTTTGGATCTGGGAGCATTTAACACGCCAACCCATTTCCACAAGCTACCCAGGCCCCTTTGCCCTTTTCTCTTTCTTCCTGCCCTCGTCGAGTCAACACCCTGGCACGCGGGGCCTTCCCTCCCTCTCCCTTTTTTCCATTTCTGCCCTCGTCGAGTCAACACCCTGGCACGTGGGGCCTTCCCTCCATCTCCCTTTTTTCCATTTCTGCCCTCGTCGAGTCAACACCCTGGCACGTGGGGCCTTCCCTCCCTCTCCCTCTTTTCCATCTCTGCCTTCGTCGAGTCAACACCCTGGCATGCGGGGCCCTCCCCCTTCCCTTCCTTCCTCGTCATTTTCGAATAGTAGGCAAGCTCCCCTTTCCTCCACCCCTTTGTCTTTTGTTTTATTTCACCATTCCCTTCCCCGCATTTCTTTTGTTGTGACATCAAGCCCAACAGCCCCATATGTGCCCAACGGCCAACGGCCAATCCTGTAGTCACTCATACAGGCTGTCAGTCATGCTTCAGTTAGCTGGTATCAGTACAAATGAAATAAAAGCACCAGCCGGATTATGATGTGACTCACTCTATGGGTTCATGACGCCTTTGCAGGCCGTGACTTGTGCTTTAGATGGCCAAGCCCTTCGCCGCAACGGATGGTTTCCATGGTAAGCTGTGTCTTACTTTCTTGACCGCTTCTTATGGCTACCCCATGCTTGAGCTCCCTTAAGTTGAAGACGTCGTGATGTACAGGGAAAATATCATGATGTGATCGCATCTTTTGGATGTTCGTTTTGTTCGCAATGTGCTATCTAATTATTTCATGTTGCTCGATAGGTCACATATATGCAGTAAGCATACAGTCAGCAGTTGACGAAGCCACAGCTATGCCCTGAATTCCCCAGTTCTCGCAGGAGAATTGTGAGCGAAAAACAACGGTGCCTTTCCCCCCTTGAGTGAAACCCGCAGAAGGCATAGATATACTACCGTCAATCACACCACTATAGAATATGAGGGACTTGCAAAAACTCTCTTTGCAGTTGTTCCCATTGGTCTTCTGACGGACGGAAGTAGCTATATGTTACAGACAGGCCTTCAAAATAATAAATGCAGACGTTAGATATACACATACGATCTACATAATCGATCATGCACGTGACACATTTAGTATTTAGTTCATTTTCTTTCACACGGACACCTCAGTCTCATTTGCCACGACGACTGAGGTGAGCCGTTATCTATGTACACTAAAACCACAGATGCTAATGTACATTAGCATTTCCGTTTCGTCTAGTCACAACCGTCTGCGACACACAAGAGACGTCTTGACCTTATGACCCCTTACTTTAATAAAATTTTACCTTGAAACATGTCGGTACTAGAAAAATAAATCTGCAGTGGTGTGGTGCGACAACAAACCAGACAACATTGTCCTATCTAGCGTTTAATCTACGTTATCGCAACAAAAGCAAACAATATCTTCCGTAAATTTGCACACGATAGCGATTTGTATCCATCAATGCTTCTGCGGACTTTAAAAATTAGTCCACAGTGTGCTCTCGATCGCTTTGACTTGTCAGATCACGTGTCAGCCTGAGGTAATTCTTAGTCGCATTCCTTCGCGATGTGGGTCCTACACCTATTTACAACCCACCACCGTATCGTCTCACGATGCAGTCGATCACATCGCGCTGCTAACTTACTCTCATTCTGCTACCCTCTTCCCAACTGTCAGACCCGTACGTGCTACTTCCTCACTTGAAGTCCACTGCATCGTTTCACGACGTGGTCGATTTCATCGTGTTTGCAGAATCCCCGCCAACCTTCAACTGACCTGCAATCCATAGATATTTTCTTCAAACGATTTACCACTCACCTAAAACCCACCATATCATATCACGATAGGGTTGACTCCTTTGCACCAACAGCCCCTCGTTTGCCCTCTTACTGTTTGCCAATACTGCTAATAGACCGCCCAACTTTTCCGTAATTTCTTCGTACACATTTTCGTAGCTAATTGTGTATCAGCCCTACTGCTTTGTTCCACCACACGGTCGATCTCAGCACTATACTTTCCCACAAACTCCACGGTTAAGAATGGGAAAGAGAAAGAACGAAATGACTGCTGAGGAGGTGTGTTTCTTTCTCCACCCAACCACAAGTGAGGTAGCCTAATCAACCCTCAGTCGGACAGCGTTTGGCTTCAAAATAAGCTTCGAAAGCAGAGGTGGTGTGACAACCTGTGGGTAGCGTTTTCTTCTCTCAGAAATACGAGTAAACTAAATCTTTTCTCACAGGGACGACCAGCAACGAGACCAGCAATGCGAGCTAAATAACGCGTCACAGAAGAAATCTAGGTTAATTTTCCAACACACTCTGAATCACCCAACTTCTGACCACTCTTCAGAGAGAGAAGACGACAGCCAGTTGATGACTCTGTCGAAATGAGTGAAGCCATTGCTGCCGTTGCTGCTGCCGTTCAGCGTGTCACCGACTTGAATACAGCCCCTTCCCTGGACATCCCTGCCCCTGCAGCGCCCGAAATCCCTCGACCCCCAGATGAAGCCTTGGTTCCGGACCAAGTTCCCCAAACCCACTGCAACTCATATTCATCTATGCCCCCCCCTCCATCCTCGCCTTTAACCCCCCTTCCAGAATGCATGGGGAATCAAATGGCAGCCGATCAACAATTCAATCAATCAACCTCTAATGAACTCTTAGATACTACCGGCTCGTGGACGGACATGAACCAGGCAGCACCTGTCATATCTATCAATCCGCAGTGGCACATGGGCGCCTGGACAAACATGGTGCCCTCGCAACATCAATATACAATCTCCGATCCAGCATCCGGATCTCTCGGCCAAGAGCTATCGTTGGATCTCCAGTCCTTGACTTTGGATTCACAAATAATGGATGTGGGCATAGATCTCGCTTGATTCCTGAGAATCCTTTGGGATGAGGTCGTTTTCCCGATCGCCGATTTTCTCCAGAACGGCAGTTCCGCGTTGCTCACGTATCTGATGGCGTCCCACTGCGGAGTTCTGTCTTCTACCATTGCACGCGGCTAGTCCTTATCAGAAGGGCCGAAGGAAAATTTCCGATTTGTACATCCCGTCTTACACCCCCAGTGCCTACTTTGACCGCCCTCATCCGTGCGAGACGGAAAGGTTCATCAACGATGATTTCGATACACGAAAAACGTTTCCTTGCTGTAGGTCAGGCGAGCGCCAAAGGTGAAAGTGAGCTACTCTCCGTCGGCAGCGAACTGGCCATCATCACTGGGCACATCCAGGGTCTCATAACACCTACCCGCCTTGATGATTCAGAATTGAGTATATCGCAAGTCTCGGAGGAGCTGGGGAAGACCGAGTGGGTTCACTTCGCCTGTCACGGTATCCCAAACAGGAAGCAATCCTTTGACTCTGCATTTGTGCTCTACAGCAGCCGTTTTACCGCGCAACGGATCATAGGATGCGAGTTGGAGAACCCGGAGTTTGCCTACCTGTCTGCTTGTCATATGACGGTCGGAGACGAGGAGAGTCCGGATGAGGTGGTCCACCTAGCCTCGGTGATGGAGTTTGCAGGGTTCCGGTCTGTGATTGGGACGATGTGGGCGGTGGACGATGGACAGACGAACAAGATCGTGTCCAAGTTTTATGAGAATATGCTGGAGGGATCTGGTCACCTGGATCACACTCGGGTGGCGTTGGCACTCCACAAGACGATGGATTCATTGGCTGGCAGTGTTTCACTCGATCAAAGAATTCTGTATGTACATATTGGTGCCTACTAGTGCCTATTGGATCATGTCTAGCCTGTATCATTGTATGGGTGCCTCGCATTTGCTACGTCCCTTCGCTTGTATGTATATGGTTCGCTGTCGTTACTACCGCCAATTGTGCAGCTGACTGGTTTACTGGGCAGCACCATGACCCGTCATTGATGCACTGCTAAGTAGCGATACACCTGCTTCGGATGGCCTTGGTGACCCGGTTGTCAGGTGTATGGCAGGTGGTCAACCAGTCATGGAACACGGTGCGTCCGCGCTGTGCTGAAATGAGCGAGGACGAGCACTGCAAGGTGGAAGACTCGGGAGTGACATCGTGGAGGCAAGAGGGGAAGCGGCGCCTCTGTTTGTGTCGCTTGTCCGAAGACCTTGCAAGCCATCGTATACTATGTTAGTCATCTAGCATCTGCGACAGCGTGAGTTCCTCCACTGGGACCTCCAAACCACCGTGGCCACTGGTACCAGTACTTCTCCCCGACTTCTGGATGCTTTACCAAATCTCCTCCAGAGTCTCTGGTCGAGTGATACGGTAAGCGCTCTGGTCGATGGCATTCCACATATAATTCTTCGTCCCTCCGGATTTTGGCGTGGCCTGGAAGAGGAAGAGGTATTCTTCGTAATGCTGGTCTTGAATCCATAACACTTGTGCAGTGTGTCCTTGAGGTCACCAGGTTTTCCACTCCAGAAATAACTCCTACGCATGAATGTTTCATCATTCATCCAACCCTCAGGAGGATCGAGAAGAGGAGCTTGGATGGTTGCTATCATATTAGATGCGGATCGGTTGGTGACTCTCAGCGTCAGGATGCCATCAGGCAACACTCCCGGCGGGATGGCTCTGTGGACACACTCTTTGCCAGGATGAAATGCGATTCTGCTTGGACCCTTGTAGATGGGATGGTGGGACAAGAAGTTTGCCCCTAATTCAGTCTCAACTGGATTTGTGAGAGACGGATTCCTGATTGGTCGAAATTGGGCAGGTAATTGTAGGGCCCGATGAGGTGAATTCAAGCGGCGTAAGGGCATGCATGCGACCGACGGGCAATAATTGCAAGACGAGGGTCTGGATCCTGGTGATATGAGGCGGACTAGAATGGTTGGAGTATCAGCACTTCAGCCCCAACAAACTTGAACGTACCACGCTGTGAGAGCTTCGATCAATTCGAGCTGCTCCGAGTCAACACATCTCCGACCTGCAACTGCCACCACACACTGACACTGGCACGATCCAGCCTTCCACCTTTTGAAGACCATGCATGGCTCACAGGTACGTTAAATGCTTGGACAAATAGAGACAAGGGAGCGCCAGATATTGGCTTTTTGCAGATATGATTGGAGTGCCATGGCTGATGGCCACCTTGCCTTGCGCGATGAGCATGGTCTTCCCACTGAGTCATGTCAGTTATCACCTGTCATATCCCCTTTTTCACTTTTTTTTCCATTGCTCACACTTTGACATCGCGCATTGGTTGGGAGCATCTAGAAATGCGCCCTCACGTGCGGGGCATCACACTGACTCAGCCGTGACCAACCCCGATGATCTCGTTGTCACAGCCGAACTTCACACCAACCAACCGTTCGCCAGCGCAGCTTTCAGTACTTGAGCCTTCAAACAGTATCAAAAACAAGCTGTATCAACTTGAGAAGATGAGCACTTCAGATACTGGTGAGCTGACGTTGTGTTGGAATGGAATGATCAGCTGTTGATGAATGCATAACAAGCATCAAGGCCATCTAGCACTAATTCATCAGACACGTTTGGGATTAGGAGAGGGGCTGAGGAACTAAGTATGTATGTCATATGCAATTGAGAGAAATCAAGGACTGAAAATGGAGTTGAAGGGAATATCACAATGGAGCAGGTTTGGGCTGTGGTTCAACGACATGAGGGGCAGCTTGTGCGCATTGAAACCAAGGTCAATGCAATGGGAGTCAAGGTCAATGCTGTGGAGGCTAAGGTAGATGCTGTGGACACCAAGGTGGATGCATTGGACATCAAGGTAGATGCGTTGTCAAACACAGTGGAGGCGATATATGCTTTGTTGGACATCAAAATGAAGGGAGAGGAAGAGACTGTATGTGCCCTGAGTGAGAGGGTGGGCACTATAGAGGGACAGGTGCAGCGCCTACAGGACACAGTGGACAATATTCAGAAAGAACAGAAGGGATTTTTCGAACGTATTATTGAGAAGTTTGCACGTGTATAATTCTGTAATACTATGCGAAGAGAGATCAAGTGATTGTCCTTTGAACTGGTCTTCCCTGTTGCATGCCTACCCTCCTTGTCCTCTCCCACCTTGCATAGCGGCAGCGGCAGCACATTCCACATGCTGTGTACACGGATGTTCTCGTCGAGGTAGATCAGGTTGTCGAGCAAGAGAGTCATTCGAAGTGTTTGAGTCCCGTCATCCAAGATGGCTATGTGGGTCAATTTTAATGCAGAGGAGCGGATGCTAGACGAAGTGATTGTGATGGGGTTAGTCGTTTGTTTCGCTATTGCTCAACTTTTTTTCTTGTTTGTTTCAGCATCACTCACGTTTTGTTGTATATGCAGGTCTTCAGCCGGTCTATGGTTGGAGAAGGTATATGATCTGGCAGAGTCTGTGGTGGACCCGGTGGCGGAGTTTAGAGTAACCATATGACGACTCAGAAAGGACAGTGTCACGGTATCCAGACAATGGCACATTCCTACTTACTCCCCATAGTAGAACCCACCTACTTGACACGATAATGCTACAAAGTCAGTGAGCACTCTGTGGCAGCGTTTGATACGTTATGTCTGAAAAATGATCGAGATCTGTAGGCATGTATTCCGGGGGCATATGTTCTATGTGTTCTACTTACTACCGTCGACGTACTAAGGAATAATAAAAGCTTTAGTAAATGAATTTACATAAATTCTGTTACATGTCAGTTTTGGCGGTGTAGACATTCCGGATCAATATAGTATCGCACGATACTTCGGGTTTGTTAACCAGACCCGCAACAACTCGCCTTCAAGTTACTAAGGCGATGGTCAGATTCATCATTTGGAGCTGACAGGGTAACAACTCCTGCGTGGAGCTATACAGGAGTGGCGAGTGGTCACCGGGATCAATAGTTAACTTTTGACTTACCGTCATGCTCGCATTCTGGCACGCCTCAGAAGCTCTTGTGCAGTGCATTGCATCAATGATCATGCATATCGATCATGGTGTGATTCCTGAAGCATAGGATAATTCTTTGTGCAGAAAGTCCGACGGAGTTACTCAGAACAATGTACCCAATCGCAATTTCCCAGCCACTCAACGACACTGCATCAACCCCGAACGGCCGGAACACGCATGTCACAGTATGTACTTGTCTATGGGCAGTTATGGGTCTACTCATTTAACTCGAGCAGCCAGTATCATATTTACAGAGCAGCCTGTCAGAGCCGACTCAGGCTGTTTTTCAATTGCTGATTTCAAAGGATAAGCAGCATATGGGTCTGGTCTCAAGTCCAACATGTATATGCACGGCCGAGGGCTCCCAATAGAACGGTTCGGATCCCTCTGGCCAATCAGATTTTTCAACGTTACTGATGCTTTGCATAGCCTGGACTCCTCTGAGATCTCGAGATCTCGACTCAATCTCGACGTGTCTCCAGGTATGCATCTAATTTTGTCACTTCACACCTTCAGGCAGATTCTAAGCTAACTTGGAGAATCAGTGGGCCATAGATGTCTGATCGATTTCACTTGCAAGATGTTAGATAACAGCTATTCAATCTGTTGACACAACCCAACAAAACTCAAACTACCTGTCGGGGCCCAGGACTTGGGCATAGAGGATTCCACTCTTTAAGAGTCGTGATTGGACCCTAAGTTGCGTCAAATAGTATGTCGGCAAGTGGCTTGCAGATGCCAGTCTGTGAGACGAAATCAAGGGAATTGTGCTGTTTCCTTCTCTTTCGCACTGCCACTGGCTGTGTGACTGCCAGATTTGTGCATCGGCATTCATGCTTCTATTCCTTGCAGTGTGCACTGCGTATCGTTATTGTCATGAGGATGGGACTTAAAGCTGGGGAAGGATGGAGGCTCGAAACCACAACACTTCATTTTCCCTCATACTTTCATCCCCTTCTTTACCATGTCAGCCGAAGCCCAGCTCGAGGCTCTCCTTGAGATCATCAACGCATCGGCCCGCCAGGCCACTGTCGCAGAGTACAAGAAAGATGGTAATGATGTTCCTACAATTCACTCCAAGGAATATCACCCCATTGACTTTGCGATCGATACCATTGCGCTGAAGAAAGCTGTGAGGTCGCTAGAGGGTGCCTGCCAGCAGTTATGTGCACCCTTGGTACCACCTCAGCATACGATGTTCAATGTAAGTCATTATTAAAAATTGTGACTGTGAAGATTACTTAGCGGCCGCTTCCACCACTATAGTATGTCACAACCTTTGAGTCAACAAGTGTAGGCGTCGTTGTTCGTACACAGGTCGCGGATGCGCTCGAGAAGTACCCAAACGGTCTGCACGTGAATGAACTTGCAAAGGTGGTCAATCTAGTAGATAAGGGGAAGCTATCTCACGTGCTTCGTCTTCTTGCGACCAAGGGGTCCGAAGGCATGTACTTCATTCTAAAATGTTTCAGCGCACACATCTGATGTTTTGAAACTATTCCCAACTTCAGTCGAACCCGATGTTTTTTGCAATAACCATTTGTCACTTGTTACAGCCTCAAGCTCTACCACAGGTGCCCTCCTACGTGTAGTGGAGGAGTCTGTTTCCCATGGTGCACCTGTATTGTATGAAACGATGACAGAACCAGGCTATGCGACAAGTTACAGCCCAGATATGGCACCTCTTATGTATGCGTTCAAGAAGAAGGGTTTCAAGAGTGGTTATTTTGATTTACTGGATGGGGTAAGTGGTATCCCCTATTGCCGGCTCTCTGTTTGTTATCTGACCCTGTCTCGTTCAATTCTCTAGGACGAAAAACACAAAGTAAGATCTTTAGTCATATTTTCATGGATACCTTCAATTTCCTTCCATAGAATTTTCACCGCGCTATGATAGGTATCAACTCTGTCATGGGTTCTCTCTCCATTTTGCATCGTAAGTATGTGATTTCTTTAATTTGTCTTTGTTGCCAACGCTATTACCCTAGACTATCCATGGAATGAAATAAAGACTTTCTGCGATGTTGGCGCCAGTTTCGGGACAGTTTCTCTCCCTCTCTCAAAAATATACCCACACCTCAAAATCATCAATCAAGATTTGCCTGAAGTACTCACACAGGCCAAAGATGTGAGGATCTACATTTTTCTTTCAGTCAGCTCATCTGTGCATTGCATGGCAGCTGACTTGTAACGATCAAAGAGAGCTAAATTTGCCTCATAACAAAGGTCTGGGAGAAGGACGCGCCTGAGGCACTGCAAGACAACCGGGTAGAACTTGTGCCTCTGAACTTCTTCGAAGAAAGCCCTGTCCATGGCCAGGATGCATACTATGTATGCATTGGTTATCTCTGTTTCTTGTGGATCGACCTGACTGTAATTTTGATTTTCCTTTAGCTCAGTCACATCATTCACAGCTGGCCTGACACCGAGGCTGCAATTATCTTGGGGAACGTGAAGAGTGCAATGGCTCCTCATAGTTGGTTGCTAATCCGTATGCCCTTTCCTTCGTTTGGCATGATATGTGATTCATACACTGCAAATTTTGCAATTAGACGACTATGCCTTGACTCCCGCTGTCCGCGATCCTGATGTGAAATCATACGGCATAGATGTCGCTCCCGAACCGTTACTGCCTAACTTTGGGAACGGAAGTAACAGGAGGTATCAACAGGACCTGAAAATGTGGGTCGCCTTTAATGCGAAGGAGCAGAGCCTTCCAGGGTCAGTCCAGGTCAATGTACTATAATCAAGTTTGAGTTGGCAGGAATTATGACTACTACTTCTTGAACTTGAAGAGAACACAGAAGTTCAGTATGGGATCATGTTTCAATGTATCCATCTGATAGCTGCCACTGGCAGTAGGATGGAGCCCATATGATCTCTTAAGCTCAATTTCAACCATAATTTGTTGATCAGGTTGCCAGTCAGACTCGAAATATGCATGTAACAATAGGGCTAGCCTTCATGCTTTCTTTTTTATGGACTTATTTGATAACAAAAGCAAGGTTCACAACAAAGCATGATAGTAGAAAGCATCACAACTACAGCATATACATGCAAACTGTGATGCAATAAGAATCTAGTTCCAACAGGATGCTCAGGCTGTCCCAAATAAAGAACAACCAACATCATGTTGATAGGTTCTATTATAGGATATAATCAGGGAATGGATGGGACAACAGAAGTCATTTCTATTCCAAGGAGTCCAGCCAAAGCAAGCACCACCAGAAGTTTGAATCCATCCATCTTTCTCATATAGATTATCAAACAAAGCAAATTCTTGTACCTTCCATACTTTGACATAATGATCTAGAGATCCAGAAACAATATGTCTGCCATCAGGGGAATAGGCAACAGAGTTGACAAAGGGTATGTGCCCCTGAAATGGACCTGCCACAGTTTGACCAGTGCTAACATCCCAAACTCTGATTGTCTTGTCCTTTGAACCAGAGACAATGTGGATGCCACTGGGTGAAGATGTAATGGACTCAACTGAGTCTTCATGCCCCTGAAAAGGACCAGACATGAGTTGACCAGTGGCTGCATTCCAAACTCCAATTGTCCCATCCTCAGAGCCAGAGACAATGCAGGTCCCATCTTGGGAGTAGATAACAAATTTGACTGAGGATTGATGCCCCTGAAATGGATCTCCCATGGATTCTCCAGTAAATGCATCCCAGACTCTAATGATCTTGTCTTCAGAGCCAGAGACAATTTGAGTTCCATCAAGTGAATAAAGAACAGACCAGATTGAACCTGTGTTCCCCTCCAATGGACCTGCAACCAATTGGCCAGTGACTGCATCCCAAACTCTGATGGTTCTATCTTCTGAGCCAGAGACAATGCAAGTTCCATCTGGTGAATAGGCAATAGACCAGATAGGAGAGAGGTGTTCCTCAAGAGGACCAGCTAGAGATTGACATTGAATCTATATGCCCCGAGAAAGAACCTGCCATAGACTGGCCCATGGTAGCATCCCAAAACTTGATGGCCTTATCCCAGTGACCAGAGACAAAATGAGCACCATCAGGTGAGGAAACAGACATAACAAAGTCTGAATACTCTTGAGGTTGAGTTACAACAGATTGATTTGCAGTTGCATTCCAAACCCTGAGAGTGTGATCCTCTGAACCAGAGACAATATGAGTCCCATCAGGTGAATAAGCAACAGACCAGACTGCATCTGTATGCCCCTCCAGTGGACCTGCAACACATTGGCCAGTAGTTGCATTCCAGATCCTGATTGTCTTGTCCCTTGAACCAGAAGCAACTTGAGTGCCATCAGGTGAGTAGGAGACAGACCAAATTGGAGGTGCATGCCCTCAAAATGGATCTAAAACCAGTTGACCAGTAATTGCACTCCAGGTCTGGATAGTCTTATCAAGTGATGCAGGAGCAATGTGTCCATCAAGTGAATAGGAAACAGAGGTAACTGCATCTGTATGTCCTCTGAATGGGCCTACAAGCAGCTGACCAGCACTTGCATTCCAGATTCTAACTGTATGATCTGCAGAGCCAGAGACAATATTGGTTCCATTAGGTGAATAAGCAACAGACCAGACCCAGTTTGTATGCCCCTTAAAAGAACCTGCCACAGAGTGACCAGTAACTGCATCCCAAACCCTGACAGTCCTATCATAAGAACCAGTGGCAAAACATGCTCCATCAGGTGAATAAGTAACAGCTATGATTGAGCCTGAATGTCCTTGGAAATCTACCACACTCTAACTAGTTGTCACATTGCAGACTTTAAGACTCCTATTTGCAGATCCAGAGACAACATAGTTTCCATCAGGTGAGAAAGCAATGGACCAGGTTGGTTCTC
>JBBPLX010000992.1:0-12641 GCA_038090015.1 Leccinellum albellum
AGTGCTCATAGCGAGGGTCCAACTAGACAGCACTTTCACAGTACTTTCATAGTATCTCATAGCATTAGCAAAGATGATATCCTCTCATAGTGTTTTATAGTGATGGTAAAGATGATACTCAGAGTGAGAGCATTCTATAGTCCAGAAAACACAAAGATCTGTCATAGAATAATTCAACTTCAAATTCTCCCATAGTATAGTTATGAATGAAACTCTTTTACAATACTATTCAAAATCAGAGTCTATTCAGGTATTGATTGACTTTATATTCTTCTATAGCATAGTTACCAGTGAAAGTCTTTCACAACATTATTCAAAATACAGGTTTGTTCAGATATTGATTGACTTCAAATTCTCCCATAGTGTAGTTATGAATGAAAGCCCTTCACAATATTATTCCAAATAGAAGTCTAGTCAGATATTAATTGACTTCAAATTCTCTCATGGCATAGTCATCAATTCAAGGCTTTCACATAATTATTCAGAATATCAGTCTTTAGGTATTACTGACTGTAACAGAATTTGAGAGTGTTTATTGCTCCTGCAGGCTGTTGAAATACAAGGTTTGAAAGTCTAACAAACCTTTGATGGAATTGATACTATTAATCCAACCAAGAATGTAGTAGGCCTAATCACCATTATTTATAGCCAATTCACTCTTATTTCACACTCAGGCTCTCAGGTCAAATAATCCAATTAACAACCAGTGTCAACCACAACCACAAAATAACTTGTAAAAAACACAAAACAAATGAAAAGACCATTCAATAAGAATATAACAATAACTTATGCTGTTTCATTCATAGCTCAGATCCTCACCTACCCAAGCAGCCTATCTCAACTTACCAATTAGGTTGTCCACTACCATCCAATTAAGGTAGAAAGACAGACTGAGGAAAAGCAGGAGCAAGACAAGCAAGAGATGGACTGAGAGATGGACCAGGAGAGAGAACAAGTACTGAACTGACCAAGAGAAAGTGTGGGAGGATGAGCAAATGGAGCAGCAGCAATGGTCAGAGTAACTGCAAATCCAGCCTCACTGTGTCCACAACCTCTGTTTGTCATCACCCCATATATTCACAAACGCGTCACTCACCAATTAGGTTGTTCATCATCTGCTTGAGCAAGCCAGTAACATGGAGAGCGGATGAGCAACTTGGTGCATTGGTGCGTTTGGCCTTGTTGTCTACCCTATGTCTATGGCCTGTCTTTTCATCATCGCCTTATATCCACAAACGCATCGCTCACTGTTAGATTGTTTAAGTTCACCATCCAATCAAGCAAGCTAGAGAGACGGAGAGCGGATAAGCAACAGTGAGCAGATTGTTGGAGCGATTACAAGTCTAGCCTTGCTGTGTCCAAGTCTATGACCTGTCTTTTCATCATCGCCTATGATATATCCATGAACACGTCACTCACCAATTAGGTTGTTCATTGTCTGATCGAGCAAGCAAGCGAGACGAAAGTGGATGAGCAACGGTGCGTTGATTGTCGGAGCGATTGCAAGTCCTGCCTCATTGTCCGCCTTCATCATCACAATCATATATCCACAAACGCATCACTCACCGATCAGGTTGTTCGTCATCCGATCGAGCAAGCTAGAAACAGGCTGAAACCAAGGGTGTGAGGGAAGGCGGGTGAGCAACGGTGCGTTGATTATCAAAGTAATTGCAAGCCTAGCCTCACTGTGTCCATGACCTGTCATTTCGTCATGCCTATATATCCACGAACGCCTCACTCACCGACTAAGTTGTTCATCATCCAATCGAGCAAGCTAGAGAGACGGAAAGCGGATGAGCAACGGTACATTGATTGTCAGAGCGATTGCAAGCCCAACCCCGCTGTGTCCAGGGACCATTCGTCATTACTAATATATCCACGAATGTGTTACTCACCAATTACGTTCGTCGTCCAATTGAGCAAGTCAGAGAGAGCGGATCTGAGCAACGGTGCGTTGATTGTCGGAGCGATTGCAAATCTAGCCTCGTTGTCTGCCCTGTGTCCATAACCTGTCTTTTCGTCATCGCCTTATATCATAGACACGTCACTCACCAACTAGGTTGTTTGTCATCCGACCAAGCAAGCTAGAGGGAGAGCGGATGAGCAACGGTACGTTGATTGTCAAAGCGAATACAAGCCCAGCCCCGCTATGTCCACGACCTGTCTTTCTGTCATCACCTTATATATCCACGAACATGTTACTCGCCAATTAGGTTGTTCGTTTCCGACCGAGCAAGCCAGCGAGACAGAGATCGGATGAGCAACGATGCGTTGATCGTCGGAGCGATTGCAAGTCCAGTCCCGTTGTCTGCCCTGTATCCATGACCTGTTTTTTCGTCATCACCTTATATCCATAAATGTGTCACTCACCGATTAGGTTGTCCGTCATCTGACCAAGCAAGCTAGAGGGAGAGCGGATGAACAATGGTGCGTTGATTGTCAGAGCGACTGCAAACCCAGCTCTGCTGTGTCCATGACCTGTCTTTTTGTCATCACCTTATATATCCACAAATGGTGTCACTCACCAATTAGGTTGTTCGTTGTCTGATCGAGCAAGCAAGCGAGACGAGAGTGGATGAGCAACGGTGCATTGATTGTCGGAGCGATTGCAAGTCCAGCCCTGTTGTTTGCCCTGTGTCCACGACCTGTCTTTTCGTCATCCCCTTACATCCGTAAACGCATCACTCACCGATTAGGTTGTACATCGTCCGATCAAGCAAGCTAGAGAGACGAAGAGCAGACAAGAAACGGTACGTTGATTATCGGAGCAATTGTAAATCCTGCCTCGTTGTCCACCTTCATCATCACAATATATCCACGAACGCGTCACTCACCGATCAGGTTGTTCGTCACCCGATCAAGCAAGCTAGAGACAGGCCAAAGCAAAGGGTGTGAGGGAGAACGGATGAGCAACGGTGCGTCAATTATTGAAGCGATTGCAAATCTTTCCTCGTTGTCTGCCTTCATCATCACCTTATATCCACAAATGTGTTACTTACTGATTTAGGTTGCTCGTCATCCGTACCTTGGGGCTGATAAGCGCTTAATCTCCCCTAGTATGCATCGCATCAGTGCGCCCAACATTACGACAGGGTGAATCCTCGACGACTACACACCAGCACCTGATCACCTTGCGTGTTGTCCACTTTGGCAATATCCGAGGCATTCGCTAGTCAAGTAGCGGAGTGGCTTTGTATCCTTCGATAAGGTTGATTGTGGACTTGTAGATAAGACCTTAATGAGTTTGATCTGGTCTGCCTCACTACACGTCACGATGAGTATGGCCTTGATGGATGAGAGCAGTCCACGACGCGTGAACCCATCGCACACAAACGTGACCTCTGTAATTTGCAGTGGAGACAATGACAAGCCAGCTCTAGTCAAGATTAATACCATAGTCCTCATCGCTGGTGTTCCCATCCGAATCAACACCCACTCCACCACTACCAGCACTGACAACATCAGTAAATCACTTTTAGCTTTGGAGAGCTTGCTAGTGCTAGATAGCTACCATAGCACTGTAGTAAGGTCCAGGCTTGACAGCCCAGCAAAGTAAGCATATATGTTTTAGATTATAACAGAGCACTCCAAAGACCATGCCAGCTATCCGACATAATATACAATATGCAAGGCTACCTAGGTGCCCCTCAATGTTGTTACTATGGAGTCATTCAAATGGGCCTAGCCCTTGCCACAGCCCCCATCAGACTAGTACACTACTATGGTTCGAACTCAGATCATGTAATTCATGTAAAACCCAATCAATTGATAATCTAATCAACTGATTACAAAGAAATGCTGTCCATGCAGCAAAAAAAAAATTATCGCATACAGAAAATCAGTCTAGCACCGCTTGGAGATGATCATGGCGATCAACTTCAGTATCAACGCGCTGCAACGTAGCCCTAGTTCACAGTATACCACGTTAACGAAAGCCCTCACATCAATCACAGCAGGACTTACCAGCCCTCCGAACCCCATTCAGCCAACTGATTGCATAGTCGAGGTCCGTGGTAAGGGTGGTTGAGAACCTGATCTGCAATTACAAGTAGTCCTCGATAAATAGATGAATAACCCTTCGCCGAAAAGTGAGGCAACGCTTTAGAGGAACCATTTCGCGCATAACCGTCGAGGATACAGTTGAACTGTAAACAGATCGCAGTCAACGCGAGTACGACTGGAAGAAACTGAACAAAAGATGTACCACAGCCCCAACGAGCGCGAGACATGGCACAGGGATCGAACGGCGGAATAGGTCGGGGCGTTTGTCCGCAATACGATGGTTACCAGCGTAGAAGAATTCAATAACTGCTTCTTTGAGTGTGGGGTGTGCGAAGTTTTTGGTTTTTCCCTTTATGTCGAAACTATCAGTTCCAAGAAAACGAAAGAGATAAACAGCTTAGCACACATTTTCGTCAACCCCCCCGCGCAGGAAGAGCAATTCACGGAGAAGTCCATCAGCCGCAGATTTAATCCATTCACCTCGATCTTGAGCTCGAACATCCTGGGGGGGCACCAAACTGTACAAGGCTGGGGCAATATTGACAGCAACCATCTTCAATTCCGAGCGCCATGAAGTGATGTCCGCGAGAAGCTACAAAATTCTGAATATGAGAAGATCTTGCATGTGCGACTTACGATGGCTGCCATATCTAATTTTTGTTCGGGCCAGAAACCTATCCTGTGTCAGAACTCGAAATGAGGACTTGTAAGGCTACACACCAGGCTCCAACATTGTACCGTGATCCGTTGCCTCGACTACGGAGGTCACCAGAGACTCTGCAATAGAAACTTTAAGATCCCGAGATTTGGATGGAAAGGGGTTCTTTATTGCGTGAACAACTCGGCAATCCCGCTTGGCCTCCTCCAGGAAGTCCTTCCAGGCCGGAGGGTAGTATGCCAACGTGTCAGGAGAGGCCGGTTCATCCTTCGCCTTCTTGGAGTTCCTAGGCGCACGCGAGCGACAACTTGTCTGCACTTCGGGATCGTCAGCACCAATGGGTCCGGTTCTCGCTTCGTTGAGAGTGTTGCGTCCCGGAACAATGAGTCGATCGGGGTTTGGGGCGGAAGGTCGTCCATTGGTCTGATGGTGATGTTCAAGGACATCAAGGACCTCGCCATGATTGGCGCCCTGAGATATACATGAGTAAGAAAGATTGTGACTCCAAAGAACTTACTTGTGACTGTCCATTCCTTGGAGCTTGAAGAGCTCGGAACGCCGCTTCATCTTCTTCATCATGCGAATACTCAAACTCAGGCTCTGGAGGAAGTGAAGTATGTCGGATAATATTCTGATCAGGCCGGTGAGATTCATGCGAAAACCTACACATACAATGAGTGAGAAATCCAAGAACCAGGGACATCGTACCTGGATGGGTAGTCTCCCTTCGACTGGTTGCACCCCAGCCGTCTACTTCATCGTCATCATCTCCCTCATCACCCGATGCCAAATCATCTCGTTCGTTGTGGGAGGTTAAAGATCGATCTGAACCTTCACCATCCAACTCGTCATCGTCATCATTTCTCGAAGTCGAATTACAATGGAGGATGGGATCAATCAGATTGTCTGGGAAACCGGCAGTGGCCTGCCTGGGTGCAAAACGAGGATTATCAGAGAGTGGTGACAGTTGTTGCGGTGTGGGACCCGTAGACCTCGTTTGACTGCCAGGGACCGAATTCACTGCATCCTTGCGGCCCGACATCTGAAAGCCTTGATTGCAAGAAGCCAGGACCTCATTGGGTCTGCCACCGCCATGTGAAGGGGAATCGAGAGAGGGCTGAGGGGGAGCATGGAAGCCAAAGCGCTGGGAGTCCATGGTACGCTGATAGAATGCAGGTAAGGGTGGTCCAGATGCCTCGGCGACGGCAGGTGAAGGTACATATGGCGGCGGAGGATTGTACTATACGTATGATTAGCTCGTTCTTCAACTTCAACTAATTACATGACTTGCCTGCTTTTTTCCGCGCACTCCTTTCCGAGGCCTCTCCGGAGCAAGGGGATTGTTGAGAGCGTCTTCAGGTAGGTCGGTCGTAAACTGTGACTTCCTGACTTGGGGTTCCAAGGCAGCACTGATCTTCTCCATCTGGGAAAGCCTTCCGCCAGATCCTGCGCCCGACCTGTACGAACGACGAGGTGCTGAAAGATCATCGCCTTGGCTTGCTGAAACATCATTAGTAAAAGAACTCTTTGGACGTTTCTGAGCAACTGCAGCGCCATCGTCTCCATCAGTATGGCATTTAGTTTTGCTGGCCTTCCTCCTCGGGGACATAGCTAGACGAGCCATGAACGGCAACAAAAATCTAAGTCAAAGGATGAGAAGTCGGAAGGATCCGCTACGAACCGAAATCTTCGCATGGCGAAATTTATAACAAGACAGAGTCGGAGTACTCAGGGAACGTGGTCGAGTCGAGGCGACATAGTATGTAAAAGCAGAGCCGGAGCGAGATTCATATTCATTGAAGGTCGAGTCATGTCGGACAAAGAACTATGTAGTACGAAATTGTTCTTATGGGAAACTGGACTTACATAAGACTATGCTTAAACCGCTTGTGAGGTATGTGCGGGTTATCCATGCTCCTGACGTCCTCAGAAAATCGCTTCTGAGACGTCTGTGCCACGGGCACGAGGATCGGTGGGAGTGTCGCATGATCCGCACGCGCTCCCTGTACCGCCCTAACGATCTCCACTGGTTTCTCGCTAGGCATGTGAGTAAGGAAGCTATCAAAAAGAGGAATAACATCTTGGAAGGCGACGGGATCGGTAGTCAACGTATCCATATTCTTTGCAAGCACCTCTCTCCATTTGTCCGCAAGGGGAAGCAAATCACGAAAGTAAGAGGAAACTTGATCATGGAAGTCCCTCCTACGGGCCTCTATAAGAATGAAGGATGATTTGGCATCACCAGCAGCCATGAGAGCTGTTGTAGCGTCACCGTGGTTCCAAGGGCCAAGGATTGTCCTCTCGGGGTCGACATCGCGACGCCGGAGATCGAGCGGACCATCATACATAATCATGATCCAAACGAGCACGTAGAAAAGTGACTCGATGTCATCCGCGTGAGCATGCTTCACAAGCATGTTGTCGCTAAAGATGCGGCTAGTGGAAGCGGACTTGCGGGAGGATCGGGAGGGGCCTTGAACCGAGGTCTGATGCGATATGTCTTTGAGCTGATTGAGGAGATTGACAGACATAAATGGAATCGTTCCCTATAGTAGTAACGCAATAAACCATCGATCATCCATATACACTCGGCTGACTTACAGTACCGCCAACATTGTAACTATGCTCCTCGTTGACTTCAACACCGAATTCCCAGTCAAGGAGAAGTCCACAGGATATCCCGTCTTCCAAATCCTGTATCATGACATTGTTGAGGCTGCAATCACGGTGCAGGATGTTGATTCCCGCAGCATGCTCCATCACTGGCGTTCGGCGGAATAAAAGTTAATATAAAATAAAAGTCAGTCCGCGTTACAAGCAGAACAAGTGAGTAAATACCAGTGAGAATATCCCGAAAGGCTGAGACCAATTCCCTTTTTGATCTAAACATGGTGATAGGTCGTGCGCGAGGGGTCATGATGAGACGCAAATGAACCCGGCGAAACTTCATGTTCTTCCGCCATTTGTCCTCCCTGTACCGTTCTGTGTTGTCTACCACTGGTTCGGACAGGCCCATCTCGGGCTCCCCATCTACAAACCAATAGTCATGTAATTTGGGTATGCCTTCGATATGTCGAAGGCGCTTCATCATATCGACCTTGTTGAGGATAGGTCGGCTGGGCGACACGCGAACCCAGTGATCTTTGACGACATAAAACATGTCGTCCTTGCGCACGAGATAGCAAACTGTTCCTCTGCCCAAGAATCCGGGGCTCGAGAACAACACACGGACGAGTTCATACCACACCTCGCCAACCAACAACCTTCCAGATAATTGAGTGTCGTCCGGCAAAACGGGAAGGGGTGAGGGGGGGTCTGGAGCAGGAGGAGGAATTGCTGTTTCAGGCGGGGGATTAGGCGCAGGCGCAAGTTGGTACAAGGGGGAAGGCGTGTCGTGGACGCGAACGGGTTTGGCCTTGATTTCCATGGTTAAATCAAAGCCAATGCAATCGCGGCTGCCAAAGGAGATGGCACAAAGAGCGTAGATAAGGCACTCGGGATGTTTGTGGATATTAAAAGGGGGAGAGACAACGCCCCCAGAACGGTTGTAGAAGTGAATACGGAGCTCCTCGGTAGCGCAGATGGACAACCCGAGCACAAATCGCCTCCACGGCTGCTCGAGAAAGGTGAGGTATACCTTTGAATCCATCGTCCTTCCAAGACGTTTTGCTGGTTGGTATGCTTCCTTTGTATACTCGCCGATCACCCTGATACTCTTCCAATCGACCTCCTCCAGTGCTTCAGCAGCTCCGTCAACCAGAAGAAGATCTGGTTTTCGTTGGTAAGACCCCGCTGATCCTGCGACGGGTTTGGTGCTACATTTCGAGGTCCAGTGACGTCTGCCCGAGTTCGTACAGATAGCGGGGGCGATAATTTTTACGGCGCTCGTGACCGCGTTAAAAAACGTGGCAAGGCATCGTTCGCTGGACAGAGTGGGTGTCTCAGGCCCGCTAGGAGCCTGCGTGGAACCTGTTGGAGTTGGAGTCGAATAATTGAGGATGGGTTCGAATGACCATCGCCAACGCTTTGCGACGGGATCGTAGAGCTGCCAGTGATCTGGTTGCTGAGGGGAGGGAACTTGAAGGATGCTACGGACGTCGTCGGGGATTTGTTTCCACGGGATAGTGAGCGATTGTGGGCCCGACTCTAGTGGCAAAATGGACTGGACCTGCGAGGCGAAGGAACGAAAGATGACCTTGGCAGTGTACCCAAGCTCACGAATGGGGGAGGAGGTATAATTTTCGTGGATGATAGTACCTTCAAGCTCATATGCAGTGAAAGAGTCCATCGAAGCGACTTTTCTCCCGTCTTTTGGAAGAAGATAGGATCCGAATGGCTTGTATATTCCATCTATTGTCGAGCATTTGACGTTTCGGGTCCGCGGCTGCATTGTTGACATTGACGGCTAGGAGAGTTACGCTTGGGCCAAGTGCTGACGTGTGCGCCACTACTAGGAGCAAAATGCAACACTGCCTCGTAAAAACGAGGTATCAACGTTCAAGCTACGATGAGCGCTGACGTGGTCACTCGCTATGAAATACTATACGTGTACCCCGTTAAAAGAAATGAAAGTTTGCCATTACTATGAGAGAGCGAAGTATGTATTCTTATCGAAATACTTGTTGAGATAAAATTCCGTAGTGTGTTCCAAAGAATTCCACGTCGTTAAACGTGCGTCCGCAGATGCTCCGTAGCGCGGGATGAGGTGAGCAAATGCTCGTACCTGACGGAGGGGGACCACATCACCCATGCGTCGACCATTCGCTCTTTTGGAGCGTTTGAGGATCTTGAGTTGCGACGAGGCGTCTTCGCTGCAAATGTCGAACCGTTGAACATAAGCCAGAAACATGTCTTCCCAAGGCCACTGGGTGCCTGCCTCGCCCAACGGACGCATGATACATCGCAGCTGGCCTATTGCGTGTCCTAAATATATCATGGTAAGTTTCAAACCTCTGATAACGTTCTCCTCACCATTCAGTCCGCTCCAAGGCCAATCAGCATCTTCTTCAACATTGATGACAGCAGTATCATACCGCCCAAGAGGCCAGACTTGATTCGGAGGAGATGCGAAAAGAGTCTGAGCAGGGAGTACTTCGCGCATGTCATGAAAGGGCCGATTCTGTATACGAACCTTGACCCAAATTTGCAGGTCACTAAATGGGAGTGCTGAATTGTGAGTAGCACGACGCTGTCCTCCGAGAGTATGAATGAATGGTTGATGATGTGCTCTCTCGTGAGCTAGATAGTCAACGAGAGCCGCTCGTAAGTCCGGAAGATCAAATTGCTGAGCCACCTCGTCTACGCTGATGCGTCTAATCGCTGGATCGTATGAGAGATTGATAGCCATGGAATCAGTGTGGAATGTATGGAGGGGAGAAGGGACAGATGCTGGGTCCTTCACACGGAGACCGGCAGATATAGAGAAATAATTGGTTGGCGGACGTGCGAGAGATGCGGAGAAAGTGGGGCTAGCATGAGGTCCGGTTTCTGTTTCATCATCCTCATTATTCCCGTCGTCACGTTCGTCGTCAAGCTCCACTGAGTCTTCAGTTGGATCAGAAGAATCCTTTTCCCGTATTGACGTCGCAAGCTCAAAAGCTCGACATTTCTCTGCACGGTCCAAAAATCGACAGATCTGTGGATCGTAATGATTGTTGTTACTAGCGCTAGCGGGAGTCTTGATCTCAGTCACGTGGAGGTGTTCCGTGACATCCGCAGTCCATTGAATTACGGCCCCAAGTCGTTTTATGCTCGGCACAAAGCTTTGCATAAGCTCGAGCTTGGGGATATGCCAGTTTTCAATGAGTCTATTACCTTTTCCACGTCGGGCCCCGCAGTCGAGAACAGCTTGTTTATTCGCGTGAAACGTACCCAGGGCAGAGGAAATGAGCTCAATGTCATCATCGTCGATGAGGTAAGACTGAACACGATACCGAAAGTCCATCAGGGCGCGAATTGCAACGACGAATTGAGGAGGGGCGGCATTGGCGATAATACCAACGATATAACGTTGGACGTCCCGGTGTACACGCCCGGTGACTTGTTTTAGCTTAGAAATTCCGCTCTTGAAATGGCGGAAGCCCGATGTGGGCTGCAAAACCGAGAGTCGGAAGTCAAGTTCTGATTCCCCGATAGTGATCAGACACCATTTCGTGTCATGGTCCCAAAATTCCTTGTGTATGTGGTGGAGCAGTTTGGGGGTTAGGAAAACGCTGGGACACGACAAGGGGAAGTCTCGGAAAAAAGGTTCACTAACGCCATTCAAGCGGAATTTCTGTGCCTCGCGAAAGAAGGCTTCCAGGTCGGAGGGATTGGCTTTGGCTTTCACCACCTGAAGCTGTGCAATAGTTGTTGAGCGTGTCCGTGGTTCGTGACGAAAGGGGTCACCGAACTGCTTATACATCGCCATAGTTGCTGGAGAGGTTTTGCCTCTGATGCCCAAAAGTAACGCAGCTTCGGGTGTGTCCACGATATAGCTCGCGATCGGCGTGAAGCAGTACCGCATATCACCCACGGGATCGGGTAGCATAACGCCAAGCTTGGCGGCGTCCTTGAGTGGATGGAGAACAATGTCCAAACATTCGTGAACTAGCCTGGCTTCTAAGACACCCTTCATGTGCTTGTTCTTATGAATGAAGCTGGGGATAGGTAAAAGCGTGCTGAGCATGAACGAGTTGGATGATAGTTTGAGGCACTTGGACATCTTGATGTTCGCAAGACTGATAAGTAGCGGGTGGGCAACTCTACCGCCACAAAGTGTGGTTATGTTAGTTTTGTCGGAGGAGAGGACAACACCCACTGGTAGTGTTGCTCCAGCAGGAAGGTTAGACTGTATATATCAGTACCGCACAAATGATCGAAAGGAAATACACACTTGCATGTTCCAGGCCTTGTCACCTGTCATCCACTCCAAATAGACATGGCACTGCTTGTCGGAAGTTTTGTATACATGTCGGGGGACCCAGTCAAAGTGATCTCAGAGTAGAGGATGATGTAAGAGCCAGGCGTACATGTCGGGGGACCCAGTCAAAGTGATCTCAGAGTAGAGGATGATGTAAGAGCCAGGCGACAGAGATGTGGTCCTTGAATCCACCTTTACCACAACTAGGGCATCGAGGCATGGGTAAGTTTGTAAACCAAATACGCCTGGAAAATGTACTCCGAATCGGTGGTATGTGCTGGCACTGAGCCGAGAATTCTCAGCTATCAGACTCACTATACTTACTTGCCATGCTTCCATCCAACTACAGACTCGCCAGCTTTCTACCTTCTGGCACGAAAATTCCTGCTCCTTTTATAGTGGGTACCAGCAGCCCCCAATCCGAGCCGAAGGTAGAACTTTTCGACGAGATGCATCGAATCTTAGCTTACTCCGTCGGTCATCAATTCATTTTCCTTGCTACCAAAACTTCACTGACACTACAGTACAGCATGATCGCCGAGCTCTTAGTGACGACGGAGCACTTCTATATCTCGATGTTGCACGTGCACAAAGGGAAGTCTGTCGAGCCAAACAAGCCCTGGCTGAATCACTTGCCAATCAATACGAGACTATCGCAAAATTTTACCGGCTTGCGGCGCACAACACGGAAGAAACAGTTGATCGACTGGAAGTCGATGTTGGGTCAATGCGGGTAGCGATGAAGCGTCGTGGACTAGCAGAACCTGTTCCATGTACTTCGCCCACTCAAACAGAGACTGTCATGGCACAGCGTGACGGTACGTTGGTATATGAGCGTGATACATTTCTAACTCGATTGACTGATGGGCCGTGCGTTCCAGGCACGATTACATTTCGGGACAACTCGAATCGTCTTGCTGCTGTATCGATTCGTCTGGATTGAGACGAACGTGTTCGATTCTTTGTAAATTGGGGCGCCAAGTCTCGTCGTATGTGCACTATGTAACTATGTAGTATGCTACAGTATGCCACAGTATGCGAGTGTTAGAGTAAGTGGTAGCAATGCTAGTACCCTCAGAT
>JBBPLX010000993.1:0-12639 GCA_038090015.1 Leccinellum albellum
CCGAAGGATGACCCAAACAAGCATGCCATAAGGAGGTAGAAGTAACATCCAACAGGGTGTGTACATCCCCGGATGGAACGATCAAATCTGACCAGAACCAATGGAGAATATCGCCAGGTGATAAGGCAGAAGCCTGTATCACGAGACGACCCTGTTTGTCAAAGATATCAGTCATCTGACCAATCTGTATTGTGTAACCCTGCAAAGCAAGTTGATTTGTCGATAAGAGGCGACAAGAGGCATCAGGAGAATGCCAAACACCATCTAGAATAAAGGGATCAGAACCAGTGCGAGGACATAAAAGGATAGTCCCAGGACCAATCATCTTAATGGTATTTCCATCAGCAATACGAGCATACTTGCAGGAATCTCCAAGGACGGCAAAGTCTGAGGAATATGGCGTGAGATGATCTGAGCAACCAGAATCCACCAGCCAATGATCCTGTAAGAAGTCAGAGGAAGTCTTAGATCCATGTTTCACAATGGTATAGCACCAAGCATAGTCATCATTATCATACGAACTACAGTCATAGTCTCCATAATCGTCCGGATCGGGTATGTAATCTCCATCCATGACTCTATCTCTGGAATCTAACCCCCCTTTTCAGGTACCATCTGCGTTCTGTCTAGTATCTCCATTATAATGGGAAACTACTTCCTTTCCTTTCCCTTTGCGATTACACCTGCAATTACATGAGTGTATATCCGCCTGTTGTCTCTCATAAGGATTGATCCTTAGAGGAGGGGAAAAAAAGGAGATGGACAGACTAGCAGACTGTGCAATGGAGAAACCATGCATCTTCAGACAATCAGCGTCGGAGAAACCATGAGAAGAGGAAGGAACTACCTGCTCGTCCTCGGTTGTAGACCAACCGGCAACTGCTATCATCAAGCTGGTGTCCTCCTCATCCTCTCGAGTAACCATATACTCGTCCTGAAACTTGTCCATAGGGATGGAAACTTCTAGAGAAGTGAAATGGTCATCAGTTGTCTGAGCTACATCAACAATCATACTAGATTCTTCCTCGATGGTTGCCATATGGGCGAAGGGTCCATCGGTAATAGAGGCGTTAGCGCGCTCCTTTCCTTTCTTCCTCTCCTGTCAATGCTGATAGTTGTCGGCATTGTGCTGACCTCGGCGTGAGCCGGCACCGCATCTGTGTCCGCGACCTCGACCTCCACGGAAACCGCCAGTAGTGGCATTCTGGAACTTCTGACCTGGTTGGCCAGAGGAAGATCCCTGTGTCTGTCCCTGAGGTCCTGACCAAGAGGTCTGAGGACCAGGGCCACGACGAAGGGTGGAGGTACGATTGGCCTGAGAGGGTGGAGCGGGGGCAGCGGAAATGCGGTTTGAGAGCGACTTGGATGTAAGGCCAGATCGCATGGTGTTAGTCTCATTGGCGATGCGGGGAAGCATTGTGTCAATGGTAAAATCAGCGGAATTGACAGTTTGGATGATGTTAGAAATCATTCCATCATATGAGAAGGCATGAGAGAAGAATCATCGCCTGCAGCTGCTTTGGGATATCTAGTCTGGCAGCTTTCAATTGTGTGAACAAGGCGGAAATAGTGGATAAGCCAGTGGAAACATTATGGGAATCGACCTTAGTGCGCAACACATCTTGAAACAGCAAGAACTGTCCAGGAATGCCCTTCCTTCCGAAGAGGGCTAGCATCGAATCCCATAAGGTTTTGGCAAGGAAGACTGGAGGTGTAGCGTGTTCCCAGACAACTTGAGCCTGAAGCTCAATTGACAGCGTGGTTGACAAGAAGCCAAGAACTTTCATATCTATAGCTTTCCACATGGCTTTCTCGGCATTAGTGCCAGCGTCAGGATACAAAGCTGTTCCAGCAATCAATCCCCATCCGGCTAACATCCTCAGAGGACCGTGAAGAGCTAAAGACCATCCATGATAGTTGGATGCTCCAATGAGAACAGGAATACGAGCAAGGGTTTCTTTCAATGGAAGAAAGTCGGTAGGAAGAGCAGTAGCCATATCTGAATGAATGAAACAAGATCTAGAAAAGAAGCAAGATTGGTTCAGTAATAGGAATGGCAAAAACGTCAGCAAGGATGAAAAGATCCCATAGCTCCACATGTTCTTCGAATCCCTAATAGTCCCAGTCTAAATCCAATGAAACATCAGACATTTCCGTAAGGGGTGATAGAACCTCAGAAGCAACCGGAGAATAGCGGACTTGGTCTCCAATCTCTGGGTAAATCTTCTTCTTCATCTCGTGCGACCTGGTGCCAATACCATTCACTACAGTCTCTCCATCATTTGGAACATCTTTCTAACCATTGTTCCTGCTTGAAAGTCCTTTGATTTCGTTGAACATCCCAATAGTGATATTGTTGTTCCTTCCTATCGTCCCTGAAAACATCAGGAGAGTTTAGGACATTATAGTAATTAGGAACCGATGTGTCTCCATATCGTAAACGTCATGCAATCACAACTCCATTTGGAATTGGATTAGAAGCACAGACTTCTTCGAAAGAATCAAAGTTTAAGAATGGGAAATAATGCGGATTGGGTTTCAACAGAAATTCGTCATCTCGAATCTTAGATGGATTTAGAAAAAAGGATTTTGAGTGGGGAAAATATGGTACAGAGAAGACTCGTAATGTATCATACATCTCTCAATACGTAATAAAGAGGTAAGGGAACATATGGTCCCAGTGCTTCTCTAGACGTTGCCTTCTTTCGCCTACGTATAGGCTGCTCTCGGGGGACAATGGCCATGCCCGAGGTAATGGTGCAAGCGAGCAACCACTTCTCCTCTGGAACATCCAGGGAGTCCTGAGAGCTCTCCGAGACCTGTGAAGTCATGACACAATACATTAGATATAAAGGATTCGGAATTAAGTTCCGAATCGACCCTGTGATCAGGATCTGTAGAGAAGGTATGAAGGGATGATAAGTACCAGTCCATGGTAGAAGGGTCAGAACGAAGAGTTTTATGTATGATTTCCCAGGGATTGTCCCAATAATACTTCTGTCTCCTTACCAAATCGAACTCCTTATTCCACTCCTCTCTCAATGGCACATAGTCCGTGGGCCTTGGGAAAACAAAGTTAATGAAATGATGAATGTAACGTTCATTGTACTCGAGGCTGCCAAAAGGGTGATCGGCGTTGGATAGGACCTCGAATCCGCCTAGATGTGTGGCGGACTCGGCAACGAAGGGGCTGTCGTAGGATTGAGTGGGGAAAGGGTATCCCGCGGACTCGACAATGCTAAAAATGGACTCTCTGAGATAAGCATGGGTATTCCTGGACAGGATGAAGGTGTTGGGAATGGTCCAGGGGGCTGCTTCAATGGAAGCGATCTCTGGAGGAAAAAAGGAGACTGGAACCACTATTCTACTCTCTAATCTCCCAGTGGCAAGGGTCCGGTGAGACCAGGAGACCTTGATCTGGGGTCCGGCGATGTGCCGGTTGACTTCATTCCAAGGATGTCGTACCGAAGCATACACCATTAATCCGGTATTCTCTTCATACCAAATTGTAGAGAAGGGTCCCTGGAGAATCTGGGACCAGTTGAATGGGTGCGTGGGGACTTCCTTGGGGATGGGGAGAGTGAGGTGGAGGTTTGAGTTCATTTTGGAAAGTGCGGTCGGGATTGGAGCCGGGGGAGTAAGCTGGCGGTGGTAATGCGTCTGGTAGAACTGAAGATCACGGGAGAGATGGAGGAATTGGGACAGAGGAGGGACTGCTATTTGAGGGCTCGGCATTGCTAAGGGCAGGTGCCGGTGATATCGGACAAGGTTTGACAATAACTCCGATGATGTCTCTGATTACTTCCGGGAGAACGGGATCCAATAAGGATAGCTCTGCTCTAGTGACTTCGGCTTCTGTAATGGGAGGCCGAGAAAGGATTATGGAAGAAGAGGAAGACTGATCGGAGGTCCACTGTCTGGTACTTCTCACAGGAGGTGTGGGAACTCGATTATACAACCTCCGAGCACAGCGTGTAGGTCTCCAATTATTTGATCGGATAACCTCACTGGTGTAGACGAAAGTTGGAAATATGAAGCTACAACCTGTGCAAGTGTCTCGGAATCTGCCTGGACAATCGCAACGAGGGCAGTTAAGGAAGAGATCACTGTCCTCGACACCGGTGTAGGAAATCGGAGGTCGTCTGGATAAACGAGTGTACCAGGGTATAACAGGGCTAGCACTGCTTCTGCCACCAGCAGTTTGTCTACGGACACGGTCACTCTCACTGGACAAGAAAGTACGTGTGCCAGCGTGATTGGACGGCGGAGGTGGCCGAAAAGGTTGACGTGGGATGCATCAAAGGGAAGAAGAATGTGGAGGAAGAGCGGGTGTATCGACAAAGGAAGGGTTACGAGATTGGCACCTACCAGGTGGAATATAATACTCTTGCATTGGTCTGTTAGACCTCTGCAAGGAATAAGACTTGTCAGCATGATTGTGACGGGAAGGTTGTGGACCTCTCCGAATAGGAGGAAGAGAAATTAATTCCATCCTGGCGAGAGATAAGGTCAAAGTATCAAGGCAGGGCTCATAACCTTTAGAAGTGTGATCTTCTAAGGTGCAAAGGCCGAGGGTAACCAACAACAGGTAATGGAAGTATTCTCTAGTAGAAGACTTACTAGGAAGCAAGCTTGAGAGATTGAGAGCTAAGCGAGCTTAATCTGATCTGATAAGATAGATAACCAGCTTGTATTAAGCAGAGCGGTGATTAGCCGCTTTTATACTGATAACACTGTATGTATGTACATATGTATGTATAGAATGTTCCATAGAATAATTACTAAGTGGCTTATGGAGCATTAGGAAGTGTATCAGTCATCCACAGTAAAGGCTATGCTTTATCTAGTGAATAGCATATATATCTCTTATCTAAACCAATCAGAGAGACGATAAGAATAGAATAAAAGATAAGAAGAAGTTCATAGAATGTTCTATAAAGAAACATCTAGAACGTTCTGTCAACGATCATGTGACATGGTCTATGAAGACACATGACATGGTCTAGAAGCAGTGGCTATGAAACAGAGTCCGAAAGTCACCGTTTCAACAATACACATCAAGACCAATGACGACTTGGTCGGAATGCACGGTTTGATCCTCATCCACCCTTGGATCAGTCCCCTTCTGAATAGGGATTTCACCGGTGGGGCAGCTCAGTTTGATCTAGCCATGCGTGCCTTATGGCTGGTCATTCGACTGAAGCAGCCATTCGGTGCGCTGTTGTTTGCTTCTGAAGGGCGCCTGCGGTATAAACGTGTCACGACGGACTGTTTTATCAAGGTTCAGATCTGGGCAGAGACAGCATTGGAGGAGTTGATAGACAGCGTGTGTATAGTCGACATTTAGTAGTCATGGATTGTTACTGGCTTTGATTATTGCATACATGGACTCCTTTATATTTCTGCCAGACCTTTCAGTATTTACAGTTTCAGAGTGACTTTCAAGCAATATCTTTGTTGTGACTGTATGGTGCCGATATGAGCTTTTCATTCTTTCGTTTCTACCTCTCTTGTCTTGTCATCACTTGTAATGCAGAGAACTAACGTACGTCAACCATCCGCCCGCCAGGGATCTGCTCTTGTTCAATAGACTGCTGTTTGAGAATCGTCCAACCCAGCCAGTGGTCGGATCTGATCGCGCTCGATGTACTTGCGCATATCCTCCGTCTGTACACCAATGCGATACACGTGAAGCTCGATGCTGTGTTGTCCGTCGCCCTGTTTATGAGTGAGCTGGAGACAGTAGAAAGGCTGGTGCGTGACTCCGACCACCAGCCAAAGGTGCGTGCGTGCAAAGAAGCGCTGCACAAGGTGCTCATACTGTACCTCTCGGACAAGGTGTATGCACCGAAGGCTCATATGGAGCGTGTGCTAGAGTGGTGTCTGAGGCAGGTGTCTTTGCATGCGTACGGAGATGGGAGGAGAGTCTCAGAGGGTGTTGCAGATGCTCTGGCGTGGTCGGGGTAAGACAAACTGGAATATCAGTATCAACAGAGGGCGAGGGTGAGTGGGAGTGGGAGAGGTTGGGTTGGCGGGGGTGGCGGCTGCGAAGACAGTTGCAGAGAGTGCAGGGTGGTAGCTCGAGACGTTGAAGAGGATCTCATCTTTGTCATATCCTTTATGAATGGATATCTCTCCTCTTTGATGCTTGTCTTGAATGCCTTGGCCTAATTGAATCAAAGTATGTGATCTCTGCGTGTGAGTGACCCGCCTGCCCGCCCGCTCTCAGCAGATGCCATGATTACAGAGGAGAGAAAGATTAGACAGAGTTCCCAAGATAGATTGAATGAGTTATACTCGAAAAGCTACGCTGTACGATGTGATCCGATCGAAACCCGAGAGAGAAAAAGCAGAAGGCCATACTTTCGGAGTGCGTAGGGAGATCGGAGATATGCCTGGATGAGTGGGGGACCGGAATTGTATGGAAGACGATTAGACGAAGAACATAAGGCTTGATGATGAATATTCCCAACCGAGTTGAACGAAACTCTGGACACAACGGCAACAACTTCTGCACCTTGTTGTTCCTACTTGATATTGGCTCGACGCTGCCATAGGGTAAATTGTCCCTAGATTCAAAACGAAGAAAAAAGGAGACGTCAACTCCTTCGGAGCATGAGTAGTATGTGAACGACCAGTGATCCGTTCTTGATTTCTGTTGGTCGCGGAATCATCTTGTGTGGTACAACTTTTCATGCTGCCCCTTATGCATCACATCCTGAATTCATTGATGAGGGCAAGTACTTATATGTTGCCTGTGAGGATGGCATGAGTGATTGCTGTCACTAATGAGCTTCACTAATGATAGAAATGATTAATGGTCTGCTGATTGTGCATATAATCTGCTGGATTTTTTGTGAATGAGTTCATGCACTGTGGGTGTGAGTCGTGTGCCACTAATAAGGAGACCAGGGCATTCGAGCCAGTCAGTACGGGGACTGATACGAGTGCCATATCAGAGAGCATTGATCAAGAAATTGGCCTCGTCCGAGAGAGGGTGGACAACACAGAATACGTGCGAGCTGATATGTTGTGCTGTGAGATGGGTAAGTTTGTAACAAACTATACTCCATACAAATATGGGAATGCAGACATGATTATTGTCAACATCATATGAGATGTGTTTTTAAAAATGTACGGAACACTCAGATGCATCTGCCCCTTTCGCACCAGGTTCAACATCACCCATTGTTTCTCACTTTCTTTCACGCTGTGTCCTCTTGAATGTCAAATATGCCTCATGCCGGTGGTTCGAACATAATCAAGGTGTGTAAAAATGCATGCTAGGTCAGCAGCGCGTGTCTGAGCGAGCGACATGTCCCCTGGTGTTCAAGGGTTAGTACATTTGGAGCACATAATCGGAGGAGGACCAACGGTGGTGTATGATGGAAGATTTGCGCCAGTCAAACTTTGTCTGCAATCATGTTGCTAGCTCAGTTCTGCGAGATAACAATCAGATAGTGATGCCAAAGCATAGCTTCATGGAGAAGATCTGACGGAAGATGTCGAAACGAGATGAAAGAAACCCATCCTCAGGATCCTCGACTGATAGTAGGTGGGGTATCTTGATTAGATATCACGATAGCAATGTTATGCACAAAGAAAGGCGAGTAAGATATTGATGAAAGTGAGTGCCCAGGGCACAAGTCACTGGCGTGAGAGTGGATGAGTGTGCATGTGTATGCCAAGTTATAAAGGCGTGCTGAGAGTGAACGACAAGACATTCTCTTCATATCTGACCCAGTATGTTTGACAAGTTTCATCCAAGGAAAAGGAATGGTGAGTAGTACATTGGTAAGACCATCACTGAACGGCACTGATGAGAACAATAGAGTTGATTAGGGCGAACAGCCCACTTCCCTTGGACGGTGGTCAGCAGGTGCAAACTAACGAAAGAGAGGTACAGACAGATCCTCGGAAATTGAATGGAAACAGTTCCACTTCCTATGTCGCAATTGATGCAGATCCAATCAAAATTGTTATGCAAGATCTTCTATATTCTGTGGCTTTTCTTGCTGATCGGGAGCATGTCGTGAGCGGGGGAAGGGAAAACAAGATTTGACAATGGCAAGTGAAGGATGGCAAGGAGGTGGGGAAGCCAATGGACACTGGGAGTGGTATTTGTGACCTGGCAGTACAAGATGGCAAGTGGATCGCTTGTGGGACATCCCATGGTCAAGTGATGGTCTGGGATTTGACAAACCATGAACAGGTGACAGAATTCAACACACATGGCGATGAGTCGGTAAATGCGTTGGGCGTTTCAGCAGATGGGATGACAATCACAACAGGATCGGATGACAAAACGTTCAG
The DNA here is from genome assembly GCA_038090015.1 of Leccinellum albellum. Lineage (NCBI taxonomy): Eukaryota > Fungi > Basidiomycota > Agaricomycetes > Boletales > Boletaceae > Leccinellum > Leccinellum albellum. Next base: position 8,314 of record JBBPLX010000993.1, read on the forward strand.
TGTCTGATGGCAAGCGACTCCAAGGCTCATTCAAAGACTATGATGTGGTTGCAGTAAAGTTCTCTCCTGACGGACGAAGAATCGCTACTGTCATGTAGAGTCACTCTGTTCGGGTCTATGACAGCAGCAGCGTCCTCGCAGACTTTCCAATTCGGGTCGACTCGTATCACAACGAATCCCTTGCCTGGGCGAGTGACTCCAACCACCTATTTGTCTTGTCCATTGACAAAGGTGGCCACATTCACTCTCTTGACGTAGCCACCAAGAAGATGCTGGCGAAATGGCACATTCACAGTGGCAACAAACCAAGGTGTATCACATTGGCATGCAATGACACAATTATCACAGCCTCAATTCGTCGATCTCACTCTGGGACACTAGTTCACATCAACAGATTGGGAACGTCATCCACCACTCCCACTCCGTCTGGTCCATGGCCATCTCGCCAAGCTACAACATTGCAACCGCTGGACACAAGGGAGTCATGCTGCAGAATATTTGTGACACCCTTCCCTCACCCTACCATGATAATGTGAGTAATGCTGCTTGTGTGAGATCACGTCCTTATTATTTTGTCTCCAGGTGCGCTTGGAACAAGAAATTTGTCACTTGAAGGTTGAAAAACTGGCTATTTACAACATGCTTATGGCCCTCTGTGCTAAGGACTCATGTCAAAGTATGCTCATTAGCTATATGACTCTACTGCGCTGATATTCATTTCCACCAGAGGACGACATAGCGACTTTCGAGGAAACTGTTAAGGAACTGGGTGACCAGCTTGCTGCATCCAACCAGGAAAAGACAGGCCTCAATGAAGTAATCAAGTCCCTTCATGCACAGAATGAATCCTCACATGCATTCTCTCAGCCTTCAAATTTACTTCCTTGACAGTTTGTTAGATCGCAAAATCACGCATCTCAATGAATCGGATAAGGAACTCCACAGCGTGCTTGTGACATCTCAAGGTTCGGTCGATCGATTGACCCAGACTATCAGGGCACTATGCGGTGACATTAAGCTACCCAAACAGAGCTCAGGTGCGTTTTGAGCCATCCGACTCCGACTAATGATCCTCTGACACGTTTCCAGTATTTATTGCCTGAAAAATAAATGAGCTCGAGATCACCACCTAAGAACTCGGTAACCAATTCACCACATGCAAATGTTCACTCCGTGTATACGACAAGAAGTATGAGTGCGAAATGTTGTATGCCAACGGTCGCATGTATGATGCCGCACAGCATATTGCGAACCTCACGACCAAGGATTCGAGGCATAACATCGATTGGTTGAAAGGTAAGCTTGTCTAGAATAGTATATTCAATCAGCGACTCAGAGACTAATCTGAGGATCTCTCCAGATTTTCGACGATGTTGTAGTGAAAAACTGGAAAAGGGGGGTGATGCAGCAATGGATGCAAAAAACCATGGTGCGGCCATCGGACCCTACTCGATCACACTCTCACTTCACCCAATGAATACCAGCGACATCATACTGAAATGCTGCAAAGCACGAGTAGGCTTCTTGGAGGATGAACTCATAAACGCCACCCAGGTATAAATTGATCTGTACAGCACACCGAGTTGACAGCGCTGACTGTACAATTAGATCACTGAATACGACCCATTGAACTACGAGGGGTACAAAGGAAAACATGCGGTATTACATAGCCTGGGGCGTTACAAGGAGGCATTCGACACATTCAAGACGATGTTGTCGAGGATGGAGAATTCGCCTGATCCACAAGTTCAGCGTGAGTCATTCTCATTCACGTTGCACAGACAACGTCATGGGCTGATTTGTGTTGACAGACATGCGGGGTCGTTATCTCAATGCGACTCCACTCATTCTCCAGGTTGTCAAGCGGACCATCCAAGACATACCCTGAGCACTGATTGACACCACCACTGGTCGTCTGCACAATAAGGAAATGCAAGCAGCAGCTTTCGAACAAATTTCCATATTCAACGAGTTATGGTCTTCCATGACAGTCTGCGATCGGCTTGACTGTGCATGCATGCAGAGGGAGGTGGAGAAGTTTTATGAATATGTGATGTTCTCACACAGGTGGCAGCCATCCGAGCCATTATTCCAAATGGTTGAGAATAGCGTTATCTACGGACTACCTACTTCCCGCACGATCGACAAACTCATCAACTTTTGCAAGCTCGTGCAGTCTTGCAGGTTCTGGTGGGCGTGGAGCGACACGTGCTATGTTAACCAGAGTGACAAGGGAGTTCAGCAAGAATCAGTCATCGCTATGTTCCAGTGGTATTGTCGTGTGGCACTGACAGTTGTCCATCTTCTCGGGGTTCTCTCGGAATCCCAGAAGCTTGGGTCTCTGTGGAAGAGCATCTGGAACACTCATGGGTGGACATACCAAGAGTACATCACATCGAAAGCTGTACAATTCTATACGGAAGATTGGAAGCCATACCTTGGTCTGGAGATATTCAATCACAAGGAATCACCTATCATCCTGGCAGAGATGGCGGGTACGCGAGAGGCTCTACTTCGCTTCGAAGCACCAAACAATGTGGAAGGAAGATGTCGTGTACTCATTGTTCAGTATCTTCAATGTCACCCTCCCAGTCATATATGGTGAGGGTATCCAAGCAGTTGGTTGTCTCTTGGAACACATTCTCATACGGTCGGATAATGTCATGATTCTCACTTGGACTGGGATCTCGGGCAGTAACCACAGCTACCTCCCTTTGGATCTTACTATTTATGATCAAGTCATTCCCCCGCAAGCGATCGAAGCCACTGAGATGGAGAGGATGACCATGGCATTGCAGTCATCCTTGCCTGACCCCCTCTTCGCCATTCAGTTGTACAAGCAACTGTATGACCTTTCCCCTCTTTCGATCATCACTGGTTGACTCCACCTTCCTGGATTTATTTTCTCCCTGACATCCCTCACTGCTATCACAGCGAAACCTGGATCGGACTCGATCGTTTATGTTTATCATGTGACTGCACCCGTCCTCGGCAACATACGCATCGAGACTGATGACGACTTGGTCAGAATGCATGGCTTGATACTCATCCACCCTTGGATCAGTCCCCTTCTGAGTAAGGATTTCACTGGCGGGGCTCCTCAGTTTGATCTAGCCATGTGTGCCTTACGGCCGGTCATTCAACTGAAGCAGCCGTTCGGTGCGCTGTTGCTTGCTTGGGAGGAATGTGCACTGTATAAACGTATTGCAACAGACAGTTTCATCAGGGTTCAGATATGGGCAGAGACTGCGTTGGAGGAGTTGATAGACAGCATGCGTATAGTCGACGTTCAGTAGTCGTGGATTGTTATTGTCTTTGGTTGTAGTATACATGGACTCCTTTATATTTCAGCCAGACCTAGCGGATGGACCATTGAAAGCTTCCAAACTCAATCAAAATATTTGATTGCAGTGCACTGTGATGTTGCTAGGTCTTGAAGGTGAAGCACTGAAGTTCTGAAACAGTTCTGTATATATCTTTTGGTGATTCCCTAGTTGTGTGCATAACAAAATTCGTAAATTACTTTACTTGGGGGTTTCTGCTGGCCAGTGGTGCTGTCGGGTCCAGGTGCGGCCAGAGGGCCTTGTCTATTGATTGGGAATTCGGCAATAAATGGGATTACTTGGACTGTCACACTCTATATCGAGCACTTAAAAATTCCGTGATAAGTTCACAGTGTATCATAGATCCCTTTATGTGAATGTCAGTCTCATACATATATATTTGCGGTCGGAAGTTTCAACCATCCACCCACTGTCATCAGTTTGACCATCCATCAATCAGAATTTGTTCCTATCTACCCTTACTGTTAGGCTTTGCTTAACTGCACAGATCAGATGGGATGCAGTGCTTAAAAACGAGAAAAATTCCCCCTGTCTCTATTAAAGTCTACTTTATAATCTCTGCTTCACCATTGTCAACTTTTATAGCCTGTGAAATGAAAATTTTTTTCCCCTCTCGCTCGCTTCACATTATTTTTTTTGAGGGCGCATACGCACACTGGATGTTGATTTTTTGGCCGCCGAGCCGCCGCCGCTCCCAAACCCCCAGCTACCCCCACACCCCCGGCCACTCCCTCGCTTCGCTCGGTCATACATTTGACCCAATCCATGCCTGCTAGGGCATACAATTGGCGAGCAAAGCGAGCTACTGGGGAAATTTTTTGCAATTTAGCTCACTATATTTACCCAAAATTTAGTACTAATAAATACTCTACCATCAAAATATACATCCTATGGGAATTTTTTTTCAATTCAGCACCCTATATTTATCAACAATTCATCATTAATATTATTTCAGGCAAATTTTTTTCAATTCAGGCTCTTC
>JBBPLX010000995.1:0-12575 GCA_038090015.1 Leccinellum albellum
CACTGTCTACATGGACCCTCACTATGAGAACTATGAGTGCTATGATTGCTATGGAGTACTGTCCAGTACTGTCTAGTAACTCCTGATTTTGCTGATGCCCGTCGATGGACAGAAGGTTGTCCACGTTGCCGTCTTTCTCTTCCTTGTTCGAACCATCAGTTCGTTGTAGAGATGGATTTTTCAGTTTTGATGATCCACCGTCAGGTCGGGGAGATTCCGTATCTTCACATACATCGTCTTCCATTGTTTCCGTTTCGTTTTTACAATTGTCTCATCCTCGTTCCGTTCCGACTCCGCTTTACCAGTATCTTGCTTCGACTCAATCCGCCTTGTCTCCGGCTCACTTGGACACTGTTTCATCCGTATATTCTTTTGATTCTGTGTGTCATTCATTTGCATACAAACCCATTGCCAAAAAGGTATGGTCCATCGTGGCACCTCTCGAGGAGGAATACCGCGTCATCCGTCGCCTTCCGGACAATCCTCTTGCCGGACTCGTTCCCTTACCTACACATCCCCCAGATTTTGTTCCCAGTCTTTGTTTCACGCAGGAATGCGCAGATGCGCTCGATCTTGATCCCGCAGGTTGGTTGTGGCCCGAAGAAGTGAAGCTCATTCATTGGCTCGTGCTCAATCATGAGTCGGCATTCGCATGGATCTCTACCGAGTGTGGCCGCCTCGATGATCGTTATTTCCCTCCCGTTAAAATTCCCGTCATCCCCCACACTTCTTGGGTCCTCCGTAACATTCCAATTCCGCCGAAGGCTTGGGACCAGGCCATCCAGATCATCAAGGACCGGATTGCCTCCGGAGTCTATGAACCATCTGCCGCTGCCTACCGCTCTCGTTGGTTCTGCGTACTCAAGCAGGACGGCAAGACCATGCGCCTCGTCCACGATCTCCAGCCGCTCAATGCCGTGACCATCCGTGACAGCTCGGTTCTGCCCTTCGTCGAGCATCTGGCGGAATCATTCGGTGGATATGCCGTATATGGAATGATGGATCTCTTTGCTGGATATGATCAGTGCCCCCTTCACATTGATTCCTGTGACATGACCACTTTCAATTCCCCCCTCAGACCTCATCGCCTCACCATGCTGCCTATGGGCCATACCAACACCGTCCAAATCTACCAGGCCGATATGGCGTTCATTTTACAGGACGAAATCCCCCATCACACCATGCCCTTCATTGACGACCTTCCAGTTAAGTCCGCCACATCCTGGTACCAATGACCGGACGGAACCTACATCAGCAAAATGCCCTTTTTGGTACAGTTCATGACATTCACGACAAGTGTTACAGCATTATTACAGCATTTTACAGCATCACAGTCCCGACAGGATGGCGGAGGCACAGAATTACATTGACTACAGATACATACAAGGCACAGTACCACAGCCAACACGGCATTACAAGCAGCCCAAGGAGCCACAAGCTCTACAGACACCACATTCTCACAGTTCATGATTGCCCACTACATTCTTGGACTCGGGTGTACAAGGGAGAAGGGGGGAGATGACAACGGCTATGCTCTGCCTTCATTGTCTTGGCTATGACAACGTGTTGAATGACTCGGAGGGGCTTTGTGTCGGGGAATAGATCACCATATGCCAACCAAAGGTTGTATGCTAGGCCCATGTGTATGGTCACAACACTAGGAGATGGGTAAATACTCATTGAATCGGACACCTAAGCGGAGAATATGATCCAGCGGCAAGCAATCGCAAAAGTAATCACTTACATTGTTCAAGAAATTTGCGCATGTATACCACTCGATGTCATGGGAATTGAATCGCTGGACGCCTGTGACAGAACTATTAAGAATCTCAAAGGAAAATTGCCATAATCCGACACACCTTCATCTGATACGCAAAGAAAAGCCTGCGCAGTCTGCTCCTTCATTCACTCGTTCATAAGATTCCAGCCCACATCCTTCGACGAAAATTACTTTCCCCCATCGACCTAACTTTTGGCAGCATGCGGACCAGTCCACACATGGAGAACAAAAGTTGAGGGTTGTTCTGAGAGTAGACACTGACAAACGTATCTTCCCACTCGATGGTCGTCAAAAGACTGGGGTAGGCTTTGTTTCGCATTCTGGAAGACAGCTCTGCCAAGGTTGACGTCATGCTTGGTGAGTCTCATTCGACAATCACGAGACCAGCACCGTTTATTGTTGTATCCGATAATGTTGTTGTTTGTTGGATCTGGGTTGCCGCTTAAGTAACGTTGAATAAGATCGCATGCTTCGTCGGCTGTGAAACGAAAGAGGATGTGTAGCCTGTCGACATAGCGAGAATTTAGTTGAATCGGATGTCATGTTTCAGTAGCAGAATCGCGGAACTGTAGGAAATTGTTTGGCATTTGGGGAGGTCCCACCATTTCGCTGGTTCTTTGAAGTCCAAGGATCAAAAGATCGAGCATGAGGCCATAGTACTGGAAAATGAAAGCAGAAACTTGAAGACCACGGATGAGACTATACACGTTAGTGTGCACCATATCCTTGTGGATCAAAACTGGTTGTTTGAATTGGCATCAAATGAAAGTCGACACTTGCAATGTAGTCATCCAGCTTACCGGTATTGTTCTTCACAAATTGTGATCTAAAATGGGGCAGAGTAGATGGTTAGATCATAGCCCACGAAGCCGATCACGGAGGTGTTCCACTACTTCGCGATCTTGGAGAGTAGAACCTGAACTCGTCAATATATCCCTGATGCAATTGTTGGGTTACTGGACGCAGAATCATAAGGAAAATTCGTCATGATCTAATGCACCTTCGTCTGATACCCAAAGAAAAGCTTGCGCAGTCCGTTCCTTCGTTTATTCATTAGTGATGTTCCAGACTGCAATCCTTCAACAAAAATTGGTCCCCCTCCCCCCTCCATCATCCTAGTTGTTGGCAGGATGTCATGGTGGGCCCCAGATCCCTATAGGAGAACAAAGTTGAGGATCGCTCTGAGAGTAGACACTAACGAACATGTCTTCCCATTCAACAGGCAGTCCAGTTGCGTCTTAGTGAGTAAGCCTCCTTGAGAGTTTGTGCTCGTTAGAGACCGAATGGCGACAGGTACAGGCATGCACGTGCCTATATGCATGTCACCAGCAATGGCAAGATCAAGGGTGAGGAGCAGGGTACGTATTACGAGATGAAGGTGGGTGGGCAGAGGTGTGGACACCTAGTCGTTTGTTCTGAATCGCTGCGCGAGGCGCTCCCGCGAGTTCACATTCATCATGTGTACATGGTGATGGGAGTGAGAGAAAGTGTGAGAATCTGGATGAGGTCGGCTGGAAGGGTCGTCAAAGACCGAGATAGGCTTTGCTTCATGTCCCAAAAGACTGCTCTGCCAAGGTTGACATCATGCTTGATGAGTCTCATTCAACAGTAACGCACTGTTTATTGTTGTATCTGATTGTGTTGTTGTTGGTTGGATCTGGGTTGCCACTTAAGTAATGTTGAATAAGATCGCGTGCTTCGTCGGCTGTGAAACGAAAGAGGATGTGTAGCCTGTTGACATAGCGGGAATTTAGTCGAATCGGATGTCGTGTTTCAGTAGCAGAATCACGGAACTGTAGGAAATCGTTTGACATTTGGGGAGATCCTGCCATTTCGCTAGCTCCTTGAAGTCCAAGAAGATCGAGCACGAGGCCATAGTATTGGAAAACTCTCCCTTGCCTGTCTCCCTGATATCGGTCAAGTTGTTGATCCCTTGACACCACTTGTACACAAAGAAAAGCAGTAGCTCAGTATCGGCAAGCTTGATTCATGCGTGAACCCCATCTTGTCCGCTTCGAAAAACAGGAACTGATCAAGGCACTAGAAAGAAGGTCTATTAATGATCTAACACAATCAGGGATAAACTCACAACATCAGTTATCATTTCAACAGGCTCAATGTTGTAGCAAGGAATCAACTTGTCATAGGTATCAAAAGACTTGATACCTGCCTCTTTGAAGGCGCGCTGTGTAGGAAGTAGACGTTTGATGCGAGACAAACCTGACATCAAGGTGAGACACTATCACCACGGGGTTTGGCAGGACGTGAGTCACATTCATGATACACTTATTCAATAACAGTGTGTTCCTCGCGCCGTGACTGATTGAGTCGTCCTTTGACCGAGTAAACTTCCTTCAGCTTCTCGAGGGCTAAGACCAAAAGCTTGGTATCATGCTTGTAGGATGGGAGGCTAATTCACAACATAAGATGCAACCCCAACTCGAAAGGCATTGACTTACGGGAATGGAATTGGTGCAAATTTCCGACTTTCCAACCAATGAACAGCCACGGTGTATATGGTAACCACCTCTTCGGCACTGATGTAAGGACCGTCTTTGAGGTAACCATGCTGTCGTTCTCATTCAGCCTTGAGGTAAAGACCTAGTTCTTTCTTAGAACAGAAACAAGCACGAGGAAGAGACCACTCACGGGTGAGTCGGCCCAAGTTCTTCTTTACAACTGCCCTGTCGACCGTGCCAGTGGCACCACGCCGGATGCGTTCGCGGTTGTAGTGAGCAACACTATGAAAGTATGTACATACACATCAAATTGTTCACACAGAAGAATGGAAACTTACAAGCACCACCAATCAGCCCTACTCTTGATGTATAGCAGGATGATATTTTCAATAGCAGACGGCATTCCTGGAATCTTCCAAGGGATGTTTGTTTTCCAACACCGCCAAGCTTCGGGTAAATGTCGCAAGATCGTCTTCGCCTTATTCTGCTTGATAGACTCCGGCATCATATCCAGGATAGAGCGCATAACAGCTGCACGAAGCTCAAGGTCATAGTGCGACTCCATGTGCTGTTTCGTCACCATTTTTGCGATGCCCTTGCTATAACGACCCTTGAACTGACGAGCAAGGAGGTTCCCAAGCCAACGTTCAAGAAGGGGAATGATACCATGCATGAAGAAGAGCCAGACTCGCCAACCAGGTGCCTAAAAACCACAACCAGGCCCCTTCCCAACAGGACCTGTGCTAAAGCGATAGTAGATCAAGTGCTTCAAGTCCTTGGTCATGCGTACTTGTCTCACTAACTATATCGACAGATTAGCTCCAGAAACACCATGCAATGACGAACTAACCTTGTATTTGTAATGGTAGATACCAGTGAGGGCATCTATGTGAGCAAAGATGTATTGCAAGGCGCCAGCAAGTTGGAAAGCATTGATGTTGCCAAGCCGAAATTAGACATACGCATCAACAACAAGCTTCGTGAGCCGCAAGATTTCACAACATAAGTGGAAGGCATTTCCAAAGCGAGACTTCTTGCGCTCTTTGGTTGTAAGCGTCTTAATAGACTTCAAGTTCAGACTGTAATCAAGGTGTAGATAGTTCAGATTCTACAAAAACGTTAATAAGACACTGCGATGAATATTGAAGTACTAGTTACCTTGCGATGAATCAACAAATTGAGCATGTTGTAACCTTGCCTGCGTACTTGCAGGCCAGCTTCGACCCAATCGAGTCTCGTCGTTTAGAAGAATTTCGTTTCTTTGAGTTGTCGGAACAGATTCTTCTTCGTCATAGCTTTCTCCGGACGGGTCTCGAGTTCATTCAAAACATAACACTTGAGCAGTTTCTGGTACAAGACACGGACTTTCACAGCCTGGTTGGGTGGACAGTGCTCCAAATACCAGTTCTTCACCAATGGAATGTCTTGTGCACGCCTCATCCGACCAGGGCGACGGTTTTATGGATCAGGAGTCCACCATAAAGCAATCGCATCCGCTGTGATGTCGTTTTCAAGAGGGTTGTCCTCCAAGAATGGCCGTACTTCGTCAGGAAGCTCGAACTCGTCCTTGTCAGCACCATTAGGACTAAAGATTTTGTCCTCGTGGGATACAAGAGGAGCTTTGGGGGTGTGGCACCTCGGGGAGAAATGGGGTTGATAAGGAACTGAAATGAAATGCGGGCTCTGGGTCATCCATCCAAATATAAACATTTTTGGGTACATAGGGGGATGGGCAGACTCACCGATGTAACGAGTTGTACAGATGAGAAATATGACTTGATGCTATCGTGGCTAGCAAAAAAAAAGGAGCCGCTAGGTTCAGGGCCCACCACTGGTCGAAGGGGAGTGCTGGTGGATGGTACAAGTGACACAAACTGGTGCACTAATTGGGAATGTTGCACAAGAGATCGTCGGGTGCTGTCCAGACAAAAGGGATCGGCGATATGGGGGCAAATCAGACGGTGGACTTGAAGGGTAGTGAGTTTTGAGAGTCCACTTTGCCGAAGCTAGAGGTCACTTGATGAGGATGCAGCACTGGCGATAGATGGTGGCGTCACACGGGAGGAGGCCATGGTGGATGTCAATGAGGAGGCGGGATGAACAGGAAGCTGACCCGACAGATGGAACGGAAATGCGAGCTTTGCCTAGATGGGTAGCAGGTATGGATCCGAAGACTTCATGAGTTCAGTTTTGACCATGGGTGGTTGCAGGGGAAAACATGGAGATGTCCGTCGATGGAGCCAAAAGTGACAGTAAAAGCTCAGGCTGGGATGAAAGATGAGGATTGAAACGAAGCAAAGTAGGAATTAATGCCAGTGTACCTTGTCTTATGACATCCATATTACTCCGCAGGACACTGGCGCTCCTAGCCCAACACACCCGGACGGCGGAATGAGAGGTGGTTATCAAAGAGGGTACATGGGAAGCAGAAGTTGTGGCACCACGAGCTCTTCGGCAGAGGATCCATTTCCCGAGGTTGATTGCGATGGGAGCTACACGAGTCAGGGTCTTCCCTGGTGTAGTCAAAGCTTTACTCATGTTTAGTGGGATTGGCAGGATGATTGGGAACTTGAAAGGGATTATTAAATCAACCAAGCTCGGTGTTCAAGTTGGCGTGATATCTGTGGATGTCTACCGACATCCCGAGCGAGAGATTTTCAAGCACATCTCCCCTCGATTCAAATAGCGAAAGCATTCTTGGACTACTACACAACAGTGCATATCAATGTAATAGACTAGTATGAGCCCGTAACAGCATGGTAGAAATCTTTGTCATAGTACTTGTTTAGCAACATTGTTTGAGAGGCGTGAATGCTATTGTACTGACTTAGTCGAGTGTCAGCAACACGACCAAGGCGAGGAGCAACATGACAATAGGATCGTAGTTGATCCAATGGAAATATCTCACCAAGCGGGACCCTGGACTGGGATGCATGCGACGCACGCGTTGCTCGCTTCAGGACATGTAGTCCCGAAGACGGCTCAACAGCAGAACCATTGGCCTGGGCAACGATATCGAGGCGTTCTGCATAGACGAGAACATGGTCCGCCCATGGACTTCTCTGATTCCTAGGGGACGCAGGACACATGATCATGCGAATAAGGACAACAGCATGACCTACATCTTTCAGATTTTGTTATCTATTTGCATAACGATACTCCATACCTGTTAGCCCGCTCAAAGGCCATGTAAATGCCTCGTCGACATTTAGAATTACAACATCATAACGGCCATATTTCCAAGTCCGGTCAGCTGGGTGAGCGTGGACTGTGAAAGTCGAGCCCAGCATCGACGGATCATGGTATGACTTTTGCTGGAGGCGGACCTTGTGCCATACCCGCACTTTATCAAATGGGAGTGGAACATCGCGAGGTGATCTCCTGATGCCACTGAAGGTATGAAAATTCTGAGCAAATGCTCCTTCACGGTTGATGTAATCTCCTAAGGCTCCTCGCAAGTCTGGGAGGTCGAACTTGATTGCAGCATCATCGATGGAAATTTGAGCGATCGAGGGATCACGATTGAGGTGAAAAGCTGTAGAGCCGGCGACAAATTTTCGAAGAGGACGAATGGTGCCAAGAGGGGCCATGAGGAGTCGCTTGGCTGCAGTGAAAAGATTGGTTGCCTGACGTTGCGGTAACCCCCACGACTCCTCCTCCAATCCCAAATTTTCGTTGTTGTTCCCTTCGCCATTGTTTTCTGTCTCCAAGTCTGAGTCACCATCTTCCTCCGTGTGTTTAGCCTGCTGGGCGAGAGTGATTGCAGTGCTGAAAAGATGGCATTTCTCGTCACAGTCAAGGGTCTGACAAATCTGGGAGTCATAGTTCATGTTGTTGGTCGTAGCAGCGGAATCCTTGACAACTTCGATGTGCGCATGTTCGGTCGTATTGGCGGTCCATTGGATTATGTTTCCGATGTTACTGATACTTGGAACCACATGGTGCATGAATTCTAATTTTGGAATGTTGAAGTGATTGAGAGGTGCATCAGTTTTTCCACCGCGACGAAGGCTGAGATCAAGAATTGAGTGCTTGTGATGGTGAAACTCTGCCAATGCAGCAGCAATCTTGTTGCGGGTCATGGAAGAAATGACTGGAGCCTGCGCTAAATAATGAAAGTCCATCAGGGCCCGAATGGCAATAAGAACCCTAACATCGCGAAAACCGGATAGCACAACTATAATGTATTGTTGTGCATCTCACTGTGTCCGCCCGGTAACCTGCTTCAACCGTGTGACACCTTGACTGAAATGACGAAGGCCGGTGATCGGAGGAAGAATAGAGAAACGAAAGTCCAATTCACCGGCACCGAGTGCATTTATACACCACTTCAAGTCATGATCCCAAAAAAAGCGGTGCCAGTAGTGCAGACACTTGGGTGTCAGAAATTGTGAAGGGCAAGAAAGGGGCCAGTCCCGCCAAAAAGGATGAGAGACCCCATTAAGATGGTATTCCTTGCACTCGGCGAAGTACTCCTCGACATTGTTAGGGTCCGCCTGAATGGATTGGAGCTGGGCTAGAGTATGTGCACCTGTTCGACGTGGGTGTGGGTCTGGATCTCCAAATCTGTCATACTTTGCTAATGAGACAGGAGATGTTAGTCCAAGTACGCTGGCTACTAGTGCTGCTTTGGGTGTGTTGCCGATAAAGGAAGCAAGCACGGTGAAACAGTAATGTAAGTTCCCTACAGGATCTGACATCATTCTCCCAATGCGTGCTGCAATCTTGAGAGGTTCAAGGACAATATCGAAACACCGATGAAAGAGACATGCTTCCAGGACTGAGCAAATTCGGGTCTTATCATGCACGAACTGAGGAATGGGAATTAATGCGAGCAGGAGGAATGCATGGAATGAAGCTTTATTGCGAACTTTCATCCTGATGTTGGCCAGACTAATGAGTAATGGATGCGCTACCCTACCTCCACACATGTTTGTAATGTTTGTTTTGTCGGAGGAAAGGATGACACCACAGAGTGTGCCACCATTTTGTTCTATTGTTGACTAGTAGGGCGTCCGGGTGTCAGCTTTCTAGATATAAGGCAGATAGTGGAGATCACACCTGCATTTCCCATGCTAGGTCGCCACTCATTCACTCCGTGTACAGTCGTACAATTCGTTCTGCGGTGGTGAACAAACGAGATGGGGACAGATCCATCTCACGGGCGAAATGGGGATGATTGAATAATGCTTCCACACATTCGAGAGAGTCGCGATAGTAAAGTTGTATGAGTTTCTTTGTTGCGTGGGTGGTCGGAACAATTTGGACCTTCCAAGTTGGACCAGAAGGGAGCATTTCTGCACGAGAGCAGAGCTCTTTTGCAGATGAAAATGAAAGTGGTAATGCCTTGGTCTAAACGAGGAAAGATGTTGTTAAACACTTGGTCAAGTGAGATGTGTGAACATACCGGTTGGAGGGCTAGGAAATCGTCAATTGCCCTCATGCTGAGTCGTGAGGTCAGGAGAAAGTTTGCTATTTGCCAGTCTGCAAGGCTGGCAAAGGGGTAATACAGGTTCAGTTTGCGATAAGTCGAGAATCCATCCAATTCGAAGCGAGCGAGGAAGGTTGTTCCATTTCCTTTAAGTTGTGCAGCACCTGGGTGACGGTTGACTATCCAGCATGTAGACTGCACAGGCTCCATTTCTACATCGTCTGAGTCAGGTGGGTCCTCGTTTGGGTTTGCCATATCCATGTCGCTGCCTTGTGCACCAGCAGAACCTTCCTCTAGGTCCACCGTGTCCCATTGGGCAGGGAAATCATCGTCCATGCAAGGCTGCTGACTCTGTGTGGATCTCACTTGGAGTTCTCTCACAGACTTGGAAGCCACGCCGTCACTGTCATCTTGTTGGAGAACACGAAAAACGGCTCTCTGGATCGGAGAATTTGCTCTACAGGCAGATTTGGGCTGGGCGAGATGATAAATGATAACTTTATCATTCGGAAAATCCTTGTAGCACCTGGGACAGGTGGGCATTTTTAGCCGGGACTAGGATGCGTGATGATATTTAGGACGAGTGAGGTGAGCAGAAGGCCTTGATACGCGATGTATACACACTCTCAGCCGCCCTAAAAACAAAGTCACCACTTACGTAGGATCAACGGCCTGCATTTTGAACGTTCACTTTCGATTTCTTCACTCTCCAAATAACAATGACAACTCTGGGCTCCTTCTCAGACTCTAGTGATGGCAACAATGCACCATAGTACGTCGCCGAACTTCTCAAACAGGAACTCTCAAACTCCATTGTTCCCGGTACACCTGACACCGATTCATCATCAAACTCGCTGGTCGTAAGCTCTAGTTCCTGCGTTCAACAGGGAACTATCCCATTGTTCTCTCATGTGGAGAAAGGAACTCCATTGGCAATTGGGGCCCTCAAACCGCAAATTTCATTTTCTCATGTCGTGACGCCGTTCCCACTGATCCGTACCCGTCAGCCTTCGAAACTGAGTGCGTCATTCACTTTCTCGACGCCATTGACGGCTTCAGTCCAAAGGAATCATACAGAGGTAAGTAACGATACATGTCTATCTGAATCTACTTTACCATGATGATTCCAGGCGAAAGACAGTGAGGACAGAAGCAACATGGCTAGTGACAACCTGAGCAACGAAGACTCTGAGAGAGAAGAGGCCCAACTTCTTCTCAAGGTCGTGAGGGCTCAGCGACAAGTCCACCAACTGGAGAAAACCGTTATTCTTGCCCAGATCGAGGAGAATGCTATAATAGGTGAATTGTATAGGTTTGGGGCGGAACGGGCACAGAAAAAGTTGGGGACAACTGAACACGATCTCGGGCACCTTCGCAATGTGATTCGCAAGAATGGAATCTCCCTCACTGATTTGCCCTCCACATGCAAACGGCGCCGTCTGTCAAACGGTACTCAGCCTGATGGTGTGGTCCTACACTTTTACCCTCTTGCGCTTTCGCTGACATGATTTCTAGTAGTGTCTCCCGAAGTCTGAGTGAGCTAATGTCATATCCTTTTGTTGTATTACTCATACCAGTTATGTACTTCGCAATTCACAATGTTTGCAGCGCTTTCCGTGTAGGCTGCTGCTAGTAGAAGGATTTTTATGATGGTCAGAATGGACAACCTTTATGCACCTGTCCCACACACACCAACGAATCTCATACCCAGATTCACGCAGAGAACCTCAACCTTAGTTTACGGTTCACACGTAGACATTCTTTGTAGTCGAGTTCATAATGCACTCGATCTACTCACTCCCCCGCGACAGTAACCCAATCCACAAAGGCCGTCTCTCATTTGATGGCCATGACCTGGGTTCACGAGGCGTACCTCTTAATATCAATTATGTATAGGTACATGAATGTGTCTACTGCAAAGGATGAGCAGTATACAAATCAATGAGAGTGTTATGAACTTGGTCGTGACCCCTTTCTCTTGTCGTTCCCCGTCTATGGGACATTCCTCTTATCCGTTCATATTGACGAGTATCTATTTCCCCTTGTATTATAGGTCACATGACTACCCTTAGTCATCCATGGTTAGCGCCCACTATAGCGCTCACGTGATCCTTCCCCTATCTATTGTTTGTACTTATTGACACTTTTATAGCCGCCCGTGGATCTACGATCCCTCACTGGTATTCACATCCCCGATATCGGATCTCGTATCTTCATAGATCGTATCTCAATTGATTGCTTACTATATCTATAGATCTGCCACACCTCGTGTGCTCCTCAGAGTATGATCTTCCATTCTATTCTCACAGTCCCTGGCAGCTTCCATTCTGCCACACCACGTTGTTGCCGTAAGGCTTTACTTATCGCATAGCCCTAGCTAGTCTAGATATAGGCAAGACCTGCCTTTAAGGCATGGTCCGTGCACGATGTATAGTAGTATATATAATATAGCGCCCCAAAGACAAGACTCCCCAGTCTTGATCTTCTAAGGGCTTTGTGGCATTGACCATTAGTCTGCTACCTCCCGTTAAGGAACCGGTCGACTCCCTCTATGAGTCAACTCTTATCTTCGAGTCTTCTATAGCCGCCACGAAGTCATTGGTCAGCAAATCCGATAAGTGGAGACATAGGCAAGCACCATAGGCTTGCGTACCCTTAGCTAACTGCACTCCGGCATTAGCTCTCCTCATTAGGATCTCCTCAATAGCTCCACTTCAGAGAGCAACCATCAGGCTTAAAAATCATCATCTAACGAACTGTTCATCACCATTGTCAGCACGAACGAATAAGAATGTAAATCAAGGACACTTACAAGGTCTTGCTAGCAGTCTTTTCACTCTTTTGAGTGTGGTTGACATTTACTTTCAAGTAGTCCAATACCCGCTTCTCGAAGAAATTCGTCTTC
>JBBPLX010000996.1:0-12545 GCA_038090015.1 Leccinellum albellum
ATTTTAGTTATTTATTTTACCCGTTTTTGTTGCCCTCCGCAGAGTCTCTTCGGAACTATTTATCTACCCGAAGGTAATTCCAGCCCGCCAAAAATCCAGCCATGCGGCATTGCAGGCCTTTTTACTAGTACGGTAGGTCATTGGGCACATTTCACTTTCATATTTCCTTTTCATTCTCGCCCCTTCACGTAATGTCCGTCTTTTCATGCCAACGAACGACGGAGCCCCTTCGACCCCCCGTGCAGCTGTCCCAGTAGCAATTCAGCCTATCCCGACTCCACCCGACCGGCATCACAGATCGTTGTTATCGATGGCCCCCAAGGCACATACATGGAACAATGTGCCTAGGAACTTGTGTTCCCTCGTGGAGATGCGGCTCAAACATACATTTTAGCCGGCCCACCATAAGCTGTTACTCACAAGGCACGTGCCACCTGCCACGTCTTGTCCAATGACCTCGTCCTGTCCACGTAACAAGCAATCCAATCAGGAACCAATGGGAGAGAGCCCCGTGACTCCTCCGGCGTATGGATTGCTCAGCTTCCTACTTATATCCGTCACCACCAATGGTTGCGCTCTGCGCTCTGGCCTGCCGCCACAAAAATTTCGCGCGCAGCAATAAGTATTGGTCGTAGGCGTTCAAACTTGAAACCGTGATGCACCCGATCAATCGGACGCAAGCGCCTTGGACCGCCCGCTACATCAACAATAAGGTTCCCGATTGCTAGTACTGCGCCTGGCCTCGCGCCAACTACTGGCAACTTATCAGTCATAACACGAGTCCAGACCAACTGTGGCGTGTTGACTTGAATGTGCCAAATACCCGCCTTTCGACACGTTAGGTAAGTTCCGTGGGGAAACAAGGAGACACCACCCCGCGACCACGGATCTGAGACACGGCCGCCCTTTCTTCCCAAGTTTCGGGCGACCCGTCGGACGTCTCGCGCATCACGGACATCAAAGTGTGGGGTAACCGCAGCGTATGCATGCCGCATCATCTCATTTCGGCTCTGGCCAGACAAACAAAAAAGCAAAAAGAAAAGAAGTGGGATGTTACGCCCCGAGCAGGCAACCGATCAGGTTGCGGAACCTAACCGAATGGTGTCGAAGGTCGATCTCAAGCCTCATGTTTCGACCGAGTACAACGTACATTCCGAACACGCATTCCGAATGACATGTGATATCAAAGGGGCTGTTGAAGGTTCTTTTGAGACGCGACAACTGGGATTAGAGTGTCTGAGAAATCTCGCCGCCTTTGATCAATTCCAAAAGCAGGCCTGGTTCCTAGACACACGCATGCAGTCAACGATGACGTAAGCGTCTGGCAAAATGCCCAAGCTTTCCCCGTGCAACCCTCTTTTCCCCACGCCACGACTCATGGGCCTTTGTGGGGGCGCGCCTTAGCCACCACGAGGCAGATTCTTTCCAATTCGTGGAGTTAAATCGACGGCGAGCTGCCACTGTGAAGGTGGTATACATAATACAGTTGACAATCGGCGATTGATCAGGCAACCACCTGGTCTAGACCACCGTGGGGGACGGCGGCGTCCATAACGGAACTGGGTCTAACGCAAGTTGAACTTTGCTACCAGTAAGCCCATGGTCCGCAGCCGATGAAATGCGCACTGTCATAGCCCGAGTCAACCCGACCAACCAATTCGTTCCATTCGGGTCTACCGCCACACAGGTAATCTAAGCCAAAACCAAAAAGTGAGAAACATTCCATGTTGCGAATTCAGCTGACCAACGTGCGTGCCAACATCGAAGGCGCAAAGTGGCTATAAGTGGTCCTAGAAGTCGTGTAGGAAGTTTATAATTGTTCACCAGTACGGCCTGTTGCCCAAAGCGTCGAGAGCAAACCGGGACGATGGCTCGCCGGAGGGTCAATGGATGACATGCACATGCACCGGTTACCGATGCGACACGCGTGCGCTTCTGCAAAGCAGTGATGCTGACCTGATTACCAGTGTGGGGCTCAGTCTGCCAACCGTTGATTATGCCACGTGAAACGCGCCCCCGGACGCCGTTCCATGGGATGTCTCATGTCGTGTTTTAAAGCTACATAAAAAACGCTAGGTAGCGCACCAACGCACGACGTTTTACGTTCGAGGGACGGCGCGAGGCAAGGATATGTACTTGCTAATTCGAATCCACCAAACATCGTTGCTACGCGGTGATTCAAGGGTGCGTACGAATGTGCAGGGATGAGTCTGACAGCTGGAGAAATGAGATACGAAGCGCCGCAGCACGTACTACATATCCCCCCAGTTCCCAGGATGGAAAGTCTCAGTCCGAGCCTTTTGTCGCTGGGGTGGTCCCGGTCAGGGGAAAAGACAGTGCTCATGAATAATTTCGCGTACGCTTCGGGTATGCAGCTGTTCAGGATTTGAAGAGTGCAACGTGATCACTTGCTCCATCAAGGATAAAGCCAACGTAATTGCCGAACTGGACCCAATCATTGGATCCGTACAGTGTACTCGAGATCCGTGTTAGATGGAAAATTATGAATGAATGACTCAACGGTCACAGGACATACTTACATTATACATATGTAGTGAGTCATCATGAGAAAATCCATGACCCGGAGGAAGCTTTGCGATTCTAGGGCGGTCGGTCGGGCACGTAGCCTAGTAGAAGACAACGCGAAACTTCACCGGCACCCTCGAAGCCCGAGCCGAAGCCTTCTGCAGCTCGCTTCGCTTTCCTGAAACTGTCGAGCTTGTCCTCGTCAGATGAAGATTAGCATCGAAATTAGCATACTTCTTAAACACATTTATGGAACGATCCAGATCTCCAAGGAGACCACTGAAAGTTGTGTCCGACTGCGGGGGCCTGCCAATGTTTCCTGAAACAGGTAATAAGCATGTAGTCAAGGGTTAATTTTGTGAACTTTCGGAGGTGTCACAACCGAGAGGAAGTATGAATAGCCTAACATCGTGGACGATGCTCCATGGAGACGCAGCTCTAGTCGTAGTAAGTTGGTCGTATGGAACTCAGAAAATTTGCAAGTCCGATTCTGTCATCAGCACTAGCGCCAACATTCGCAGCGGCCTCGAATCGAGCAACAACAGTCTGATCAAGTTGTCCTGGATCCAGGCTCGGGTGACCGACCCTATTACCACGATAATGACTGCCAAAAAAACTGCCAGTCGTTGATGAAGATGGTGACGGAGTTTCTCCCTGTAGCTCTGTCGGCGTGACCAGAGTTTGGGACCTTCCTCCGACTCAGAGTCATCGGTTCCCGGTCCCTTTCATCCCCCGGGTGTGAGACCACACAGTACTCCCTTTGGATGTAAACACATTAACGTTACCCTGGTGTGCTTTCTCTCACAACTTGGTGTCCGTCCGTCCGAAAGACATCCCATTATAGATTTCCTCCAAGTCCACTCATAAACTCCCTCACGGGGCATCGTCTTCCGGAGCAAAAGTGTATTTGAACCAACACCCATACATCAGAAATGGACTCTTCATAGAATCAAGTGCGTAAATTGTCGTAATGAACATAACGTGGGCAGAAAATGGAACAGAACTATGGACCACTCATATCGCTAAGGACTGGTATGGAGCGTTATGTGGTTATTAAGCGTCACAAGGCAAGTGGGACTCAGGCTGTATGCGTGTAGGACGGATCCAATATATCTGACTGGAACTGGGCTAGACTACAGTGGGGATTATGGAGAAGCAAGGTGACGCGTTGGCTGACTGGTTCTGGTTAGTCGCCTCTAGCGAACGATTGAGTGCTGGTTTTCGAATGATAGCCACGCCACTAGGAACGCATCGTTGTCTTCCTACCTAAGTGCCTGCCCACGGGAGGCTAGGCAAGACGGAACGGATTATGGATCATATCAGCGACCCGAAGAATCAAGCTCCAAGTGACTCGGACGACGCAATAGTTGTCATGATATCTTTAGAACCGCCCGCAATCAACTTGATCTCTATCATCGCCTTCGATTAAATGTTTGAGTTGTTGCATGATGCCCGGGTGACGTAGGATTGTCCGAATTATCGGGACCCCACCACTGACCAGAATCAACCGCTACAGTTTCGAGTGCTCTGCTTGCCTTGACGTCGACACTACTTGACAGTGTGAGCTATATATGTTGCATTTCATGATTGGTAAATGGTACGTGTGATGTAAGCATGGGTTGTAGAGCCTCAGAACTCACGATTGAGAGTCAAACCGAGTTCAGGCCAAGGTCCAGACACAGCGCTAGGCAGTGCGTTGGTTGATCGACCTCGGCCAGTGGCAACTTGAGGTTGTTGAGTCGTCCTGGCCTCCGAGCACTCCCCATGCCTGCCAGGGAACGGTTTAAGCAGATGCGGAAGTGCAGAATGCAGAATGATTGCGCGTGCTAATCCTCAGCCAAAGGTGGCGAGAGGTTGGTAGAGACTGGTAGAGGCTCGACTGTAGTGGAACGAGGCTAGTCGTACTTGGTAGTGATCGATACTACGCTGTGCTCTCGAAAAGTCGAGCGTACGACTACATCCGTTACTTCACCACCATTCAAGCACACAACCACAATGCATCGCGAATTCAATGAGTTGGGTTGTTCCTATGATACACTTGTAGATATATAGATATCGTCGATAAAGGAAATCGAAAGCGCAGAGGGTGAGGGTGAAACTAAAAGAAGAGCCTGGATGCCCATGACGTCTATAAATGCACTGAAAATGCAGCAGTCTTGCCTGAAAAAATGGTGGAAGAGGGTTCGCGGAACGTGCACATATATCCATACCCCCATGGCGACGCAGTCTTGGCAATCGTCTACCCCGAATGGCGGGACCCGCACCTACCGTGGTGACTTCCTACATCGTCCGTCGATCGGGCGCGTCACACCACTAATCCCTTCTCCTTCCACCCTTCCAAAACACCCTCGCCCCTGAAAACCTCACCCAACACCTCCCTCACGTCCTCCACATACACGAACCGTATCCCCGTCTTGACGCTCTCAGGCACATTCTCCTCTATGTCCGCCCTATTCGCAGCAGGCGCTATGATCGTCTTGATACCCGCCCGGTGTGCAGCCAAAATCTTTTCTTTCAGACCTCCGACGGGAAGGACTTGGCCCACGAGAGAAATTTCGCCGGTCATCGCTAGTCGTGGTGCGTGTTGTTACCACCACTGCAATCCAATCGCCACGAAACGCGAAACTTACCGATATCAGGATTGATCCTCGTCCCTGTCGCCAACGACACCAACGCACTCAATATCGCCGTCCCCGCGCTCGGCCCCTCTTTACCGATGCTCCCCTCGGGCATATGCACATGGATGTCGCGGTCCGCCAAAATCGCCTCGTCAGCCGAAGCCGTCACTCCGAGCTCGTACGCGTGCGCCTTCACCCAGCTCAACCCGATCTGGGCGCTCTCCCGGATGACTTCGCCCAGTTTGCCAGTCAGTTGGAGGTTACCTTTGCCGGGCATACTCTAAGAGACAAACACGCACGTGAGATCTCGGCGCACACATTCACTGAAATACTCACTGTAGCCTCGACGGGCATGACCGCCCCCGAACCGTTCCCTAGATATCCCAGTCCTGTACTGACCCCAGGTGGTGGCGGCGTCAGGTACATCCGATCCTTGTGATACAACGGTGGTCCAACATAGTCCTTCAGGTTCTCCGGCGTGATCCTTACGTGAATGTCTTCGGGTACTTGAAGAGGCTGGCGTTCTTGAGTCGTCACGGTCTTGTTCACGCTGCGCTCCAGCGATTCGGGGGTAGCGACCGGGGACTCTGCAGAGGCTTCGCTCGGTTCGTTCGATAACGACTCTTGCGATTCCATCGTCCCTGATTCTGCGCCAGAAACCTGTGAGTTCGGGGCTGGCTCTGGAAACACGTCCTCGCCCAGATCAAGAATCAACTTGAGCGCCGCTTTTCGATAAATCTGTGAAAGAGAAAAGAATCGGGGACATCTGATCGCGTAGGACTACCCACATACCTTATCAATATGCTTCTTCAAATTCCGCACACCACTTTCCCGACAGTAATACTTGATCAGCGCGTCCACAGTCGATGGGTCAATGAGCACGTCCGCGTCCTTGAGACCGGACGCTTCCTTCGCTTGGGGACCAAGATATTTTTCCGCAATCACGCATTTCTCCTCCGAGACATAACCGCTCACTTCGAGAACCTCCATTCGATCAAGCAACGGGGCGGGTATTGTGTCCAGAGTGTTGGCTATCGCGGAAACGCGTTGAGCGTGCGTATCTCGAGCGGACACGTAATGTAAGGACTCACCAGTGCAGACAAAGAGAACGCGAGACAGATCGACGGGAACGTCCATGCTTGCGCAGCATATCAGATCCCTCTCATCCCACTCAAGAAAAACACTCACTAGTGATCCAAAAACCCGTTATTCTGCTCTGGATCCAACATCTCCAATAATGCGCTCGCGGGATCTCCATTGATCCCTCTCCCGATCTTGTCCACCTCGTCGATCAACACCAGCGGGTTCTCCGTCCCAACCCTCTTGAGTGCCTGAATGATCTTACCCGGGAGCGCGCCCACGTACGTCCGCCTATGACCTTTGATCTCGGCCACGTCAGTCAGACCACCAACTGAGAAACGGAAGAACTGGCGGTTCAGGGCGCGCGCGATGGATTTGCCGATCGAGGTCTTGCCGACGCCCGGCGGACCGATAAGGCAGATTATCTTGCCTTCGACGGTCCCGCGGAGTTTACCGACTGCGAGGAATTCGAGGATGCGGTCTTTGACGTCCTTGAGTCCGTAGTGGTCTTCGTCGAGAACCCTTTGGGCGTGCGCGATGGAGTAATTTTCCGGAGAATGCTGGCCCCAGGGTATCTACGAAAGATGAATAAGTACGTGTATATGATAAGAAAAAGAACGATCTAATGACCTGAGTAAGCCATTCGAGATAGTTGCGCGTCACGTTCGCCTCGGAAGCGGCGGGTTCCAAGCCCATGAGCTTGTTCAACTCCTCGTCAAATACCTTGCGAACGCCATCGGGCATCTTCAACGCGGCTGCACGCTCCCTAAACTTTTCGATCAGCTTGTCCTTGCCGTCAGACTCCATCCCGAGCTCCTTCTTGATCCCCTTCAACTGCTCCATCAGATAGTACTCGCGTTGTCGCTTGGCAATCTTGCTGTCGACGTCGCGCGAGAGCTTGCTCTGTAGCTGCGCGTTGATAAGTTCCTTCTTGAGCACGAGGAGGGCCTTGCGCAGTCGGTCCTCGACGGTCAGACTCTCGAGCACGTCCTGGAGCTCACCCACGTCGCCGCTCGACACGGCCGCCGCGAAGTCGGCAAGCTTGTCCGGTTCGTCGAACACGTTGGATGCGACTTGGTTGATCGAGAAGTTGGTGATCTGGTCCCGGAAGAGCGGATTAAGTTGGGCAATGTCTTTGAAAACGGAGACGATTTCGGACATGAAGGCGCGGATGTACTGGTCATCCTTGTTGTACGGCTGCGTTGAGAGGTTGTCGACTTGAACAATCGAGATGGCATGGTTGTGCAAAAAGGATGTCTGTACTGGACCTTCTGCGACATCAGGATCGAAAAAAACGAACGGAAGCCGACGTCATTTACCTGGAGGGAGCTTGGAGACTTCGTCAGTAGACGGAGATGGAGGCGGCGTCTCTGGTGGCGTAACAGTCTGCACGTCTTCCGGCGCCACACTGGCAAGCGGCGCATGCTCTCCAGCCTTGATCAAATCTGTGATCTTTATCCGCCTGTGAGGATACAAAACGGCCGTGAGACCCTCCTCCTTGTCTTCTCCCGACCCTGTGTTGGCCGAAAACACGCTGGTGATCTGCGCGAAAACGCCGACAGGGTGAACCGAGTTGATATCCGTGATGATGTCGCTGTCCGTGTTCTCGTCTTTTAAAAGGAATGCACCGAGGTAAGGCTGGCCGCGCTTCATCATCTCCTTGATCGCAGCGACGACGGCAGGGTTGCGGACGACGACAGCCTTGTAGAAGCCGGGAAAGAGAGGACGGCGGGCGATGGGAAGGGCAAGGACCTGGGGGTAGACTTCGGGGACAGACTGTTTGGCAATCGAGCTCGGTGTGGGAGTTCGTTGAGGTGGTGGTGGTGGAGAAGGAGGTTGTGAAGAATCTGCTGGATCGTCGCCATTCGAAGAGGATGAACCTGGTGGAGAAGAGCCAGCCGAACAGCCTGCAGGGTCTTCATCCTGAGAGCCTGTAGAGTCATGACTCCTCTTGCTTGTCGACTCTGGTGCTCCGTCGTCGTCGTCCGGCTCGGGGAGGTCTGCGGGGTCGTCCGACTTGCCGTTGTTCTGCCAGCGTGGGTAGAGTAAGGGTGATGAAGGCTGCGCTCGACAGAGTCTTGAGGACGCAAAGGACCTCTTGGCAGCTAACTGGTTTGCAATCCGAGTTTGCGAGCCTGACAAGATCGAGTGCGGCGGTGTGGACCGTCTGAAGGCCAACAGACGCGCACGGCACGCTGAACTGGCACGAAATGAATGTGCAAAAAGCATTTGGAAGGCAAAGGTCGGACGACCTGCGCGGGGGAACGGAAAGGTTTGAAAAGTGTGGTGTTCTGTTACGCAGTAAGGCACGTGCGTAGGAACAGAACGGTGTCTTCGGCCGCGCGTAAGGAAAGTGCCGCGTCATCTCTTTCTTTCCTTCCGCTCGCACGGCTGCTCTCCTCCCCAGCGAGTCAGCGTCGCAGCCGCTCCACTCTTTCTCTTTTTTCACCCACCCACCACTCCCGGGCGGTGCCCAATCGAGCACCGCATCCGCCTCGACTCCCTGGGTTCTGGACCCCTGGAGACTCTGGCGATAGCGCTGCGAGGCGGATATTCCCACCCGCCCTCGCAGCTTATCCTCAGCCCAGGTCGGCCCGGAGCCGGACAGCGCTGCGCGCTGCCGCCCACACTTCCTTTCTTTCTCTCGCGCCATCTATATCAAATTGCCTTAGACCGCCTCCAAAATTTGTACCTCTCTACGTAGTAGTACAAATCCCAATCCTTCCTCTTCCTCTCGAGCACGTCCCGAGCTTAGGCCAAAGAGTGTAATGAAATGAATGTAAAATGATGACTCAGCAACCCCAACTGGGCAAATATACCTATGGACGTGTTACTGTGATTCACCTAAAGGACTTGCACGTGTAACAACGGCTGAGACTTCTGTCCCAAGGGGTTAAATATATTCACATCAAGCTGTCGGAGCCAAACCGATATCTAATAGTATCATCTCAGCTCAGCGCTCTGATATGATGTATATACATCCGCGATCATCAGCTATGTCGAACTTTGTGGAAATCGAGAAGCGAGTACATGGTTGTGTTGAACGACCTACGCGTCGAAACTTGAAGAAAGCGACCAGCCTGGTCCGACACCAATTTTGTGCATCGTTGGGACGTGCGCCGATGCTGCGCGCTTTTGAGACGCTACCAAGGGCCGGTTTACGATCGCTATAGACAAACTCAATCCAAGGGAGTATATGTCGACAGACTGAAGGATGTGTGTTCGAATAGATGCATCAATCAAGCTAGACGAACCCAAATTCAGTCATAATGATCGATTCTGATTGGGCTAACGTCGAAGACGGGAGATCAGCATTGAGCAGTGGACCTCCTAGTCACGCTGTTATGACATCAGACTCGTCGAGTGACTACTAAGTATGTGTCCAGCGACCGTATCGCATCACGTGCACAATCAGGCTCACGTCCAACCACTCAGATTCCACGCAGCCGCCCCTCCAAGTCCTCCTTCTCCAAACAGATTTACCGCTCTTTGCTGTTCTCCCCATACCTGATACTTCTCGCCCGACATACGCATCTCATGAACCGTCTTGAAGCTTGGCAAAGTTGTCGCAGTCGGAGCGGTAAATGCGAGACACTCGGCGCTCTGCATGGGCGTCGACGACGGTGCCTGTGCGATCTGCGACGCGGTGCGGTTGATGTTTCCCGAAGGGAACGCAAACCCGTAGAACCCTGGGCACGAGTCCGTAGGGAAGCGGTAGGCTCTGTATTAATCGATCAACGGACGAAACAATGAGTGACAATCCTTTTCGACGGAACCAGCCGAAAGATATGAAGCGAGTTAACTCACAAGTAGATGCTCCTCAGAAATGGCAATCCGAGGGCTACATGCGGCTCATTTGAGTCCCACTCGTTCAACCCGATTGTACAGGTGCCCCATACCGAGAGCGGGGATGTCGAGCGCAACAGGCTCCCCGTCGAATCAATGGGATAGTCCACGCCGTTGATAGTTGCGGTTAGAGCTACATATGGAGTATACTCGGACGAGTTACAGACATATCCGACGAGGCCACTGGGTTCGAACGTATAGTTGATTGGACCAGCATACCCAGTTTCTTCAAGGTAGGTATTCAGTTGAGGTATGCTAACACCGACATAGACTGTCGAAATAGGGATTTCATCAGAAATGAAACCGAGCAACTTCAGTTCGCGCACACCTGAATTTATGGTTCCGTACGTGGCAGAGGAATTCGGCAAAAAGCTTCCATTGTAGCCCTTCAATCCATCCAGGTTAAATAGATTTCGGACACTCCACGAGTTGTTCGGGGTAGTGATCGGGACCCAATTGAGATTTCCCTGATAATCGTTCTCGTCCAGTGCTCCGATCGTGATTTTAGGATTGATCGGGTCAAGCCTCACTCCGATCACTGGGTTGAGTAATTGGTTGCTTGCATGTAACCGAGACAAGAAATGCTCCGACGCAGCCGTAGCGTTCACGGGATCGGGGAACATGCCCAGACGCCCATTGTACAAGAGATAGCTGAGGCTGCTATCACCCCCTGCTTCTATGAGACCTGGCACGTCAAGTTCAACGGCTAGATATTTAAAGCCGACCAAATGGAGCAAGGACCGACCGAACTGGGTTTTCGGTAACGACAGGACACCGTCAAAGCTCATCGTATCACTGCTCATGTTTCCGAAATAGGCGGGCGTATTGTATGGCCATGCATGATCCAGCGCCTGTGGTTTTCTGACATGTTGGACGGTAGTCGCAGTTATCATGAAATAGAAGATAGTACCTGAAACGTGGTAGACAGCGTGGGGTCAAAGGTCGTATTTCCGCTGCATAAAACGCAGTCGCTAGAATAGACGACAACCTTGTTCGTACTGATATCGAGAGTGGTGTTTATCAGCTGAGGAGGCGTTCCAAATAGCGTTGGAACGAGCGGGCTGTTGAAGACCATATCTGACAAGTTCACTGGGACATTTATGGGGAGGCTGACCCATGCTGTTCAGGGAGAGGTCAGCGAAGCTCCGTAAGACGATGACCAGACTGACTGGGATTAGCTCGGGCAAAAGTAAGCAGGAGTGAGATGATTAACAGCTGCATCATCTCGAGTCAGGGAAGGAAAGGGAGCAATTCCCGCGAAGGCACCCACTGTGGTTTTGGAGCAGTTGTTATATAACCTGAACGAGGGACAGATCGTATAGAAGACAAATACCTTCCGCAATTGGCCTTCCTTTTGTCGTTGCGTCGATAAAGCTCTTGTGATCTAGTATCTCGCCAATATCAGCATTTCGTTTCAAAACCACCACCTGTGCTCTGTGCGGGGCCATAGTCATCTGGGCTAACCTTGGGAAAAGATGGTTCGACACTTCCTGTGAATGATTCCGGCCAAAGGTACAGTTGCAGACCTCTGCGCCATAAAGGCTGGACATACAATTTGGCGGACGTCATATGTCAATCTGGAAGGAACACCGAGACCATCCAAAACGGACTATCTTCAAATGATGTCGGCCCTCGGGGAGGCTGTTCATCTTCTTGGAGATGGCAAATAGGGAAAGAGCGGCTGGTTGTTAACGTCCCTCGCCAAGTGGGAGCAGGTACACAAGTTCGATTCCAGTGCCGATAATGTTGGTTGTGCACGAAGATCAGATGAATCCCAGGTACAACTTCATATCGACTAGTAATTCCGTGATATAGCGAGGTATTCCGCTTGTGTCCGGGGCCGAAGAGTGAATGCTGCGTGTATTTGGTTCCTCTGAAAGCTTCGGGACGACTGGCAGTGCTCCGAGTCGAGATGCTATCTTTCCGATTTCAAGCTTGAACTGAGTAGCTGATCATCGACCAACTTCAACATTCAAAATTTCTGGACCGCACGCGCTCGACTGTCAAATTCAAATCTAGTAGTTCGACGTTGATGACTGTTCCGTTTCGAGTCCATGGATTGAATGCTATATTCTGTCTCTTGGCAAGGCCCTGAGTTTGGTGGGTGCGGGAAAGAGATCATCCTACTAACTCGTCGGTGCCAGTGGGGGACTGTCGAAGCTCGGACCATGGCGCTCCACTGATCATGATGTTGCCAGAGTCGTCGCAAGAGCGCTGTTGTCTTTCTGACGAAGAACAAGTTTTATGCCCTCAGGAAATTACATAACCCCGCCGATCAGACATACCATCAGCGCGCGCTGCATGCGATGTTTCGCCGCCATCTCATTTACCATCCAAGGCTCGCCGAACGCCAGACCAATAACCACCGGCACGACCATAGGAGGTACACTATCACAGCATAACTCCCGTTGGGGTCCAAATAAATGTCACCTCATCATTTAGCCGGTTTCGACTCGGAATCGTCGGGCTGTTAAC
>JBBPLX010000997.1:0-12532 GCA_038090015.1 Leccinellum albellum
TCACCTGCAAAAGTTGCTCTCGACCAGCTGCGTCACTACTTTCGTCAAGAGCATCGATGACGACGATCAACGGCCCGATGGCATGAAGGCCTTTGCTAGGTTCGATGAGTAGCCGCTGGACTTGCTCAAATGGTGATGTTGATGTCCGACGTGCTCGTTCTTCTTTGACGACTCCCCAGAGCGCGGATTTATACTGCGCGTCATGATCGCATAGGTCGCGTGCGATAGTACTGAAGAGATTGCTGGGGTTACGTGTTGCAACGTCGGTCATCGAGAAGCAATATGACGACCCTAACCGCTTCTGTCCATCGTACAATGCAGCAACCGAGTGAGCAACCGCAGACTTGCCCGATCCAGCCACTCCAGTAAGAAGGCATACTCGTGGAGCTTCGTCATCCGCATTGTTGAGAACCTCACAAATCTCAGCCAGGAGGGCCTCGCGTGTCCCCGGAAAACATCTCTTCTCCTTTACATAACGAGCACCCAGTGCATACGGCATGTCGTCGAGGACAATGGGCTCAGCTGTGTTCCACGTGCGTGAATACCTAATCGCAGCATAGACTTGACCGACCTACCTGCGGGTTCTATCAGATTCATCATGCGAAAAACCGTAATGCCAGTTTGTACGGTAACCCCCTCCACGAATCCTGCTCTCAGATCTTGAAGGTTTTTCTGATAACCGTTGATCTTTGAGTCGATGTCAGAGAGTGTATATTTTGCTGTTCGAATCCCTGTGAAAGGAAGATCAGATGAGAGAATTATCCAAGTGACGTCGACAGCTGACAGAAGTTCTTGTGCTTCGTATAGTCGGCAATAAAGTATCCACATTCTGTCACTTGGCGAATCAAAAGCGTAATGGTCTTCATATGCGTCTTGATCGCCTTCAAGGGTTCAACGTCGTGCACGAACGCGAAGACATCGCTCATTGTGCGAGCCAAACGAATGATCCGTTTGTCTCGATCCTTCTGTTTCAGGAGTACCTAGGTGAAAAGTCATCATCGATCAGCGTCGACCCGGATATATCGAGAAAGATAAAAACCTTGTTCGCAGCTGATATGACGGACCAAGCCAGCGATGCGATCGGATGAAGCTATGTGACAGTCAGAACGTGAGCAGACCAAGATACTGAACGACACGCACCTCAGTGATACTGGCGACGATCTTGTTAAACAACTCCATCTTCTCCAAGAGATCCTTCAAAGCGGTCCCGAGTGTTTGTACCCCGGGCTGACTCGCAGCATTCGTACCAGCATCGACAGTGGAAACTGGGAGGCCTACAGCGGTGGGCATGGAGGCAAGTCCAGGAATCCCTTCGGTCGCCTTAGCGACAGCATCCGTGGCTTGACGATCGCCGGCACTGACGGTTGTGCGCTGTTCAACGACCAAGGCTAACTTGAGGGTCAACCCGGAGAGATCGGCCCCATCAGAGGCATCCTTGTGAAGAAGCTCTTCAAACACTTTGATAGCACCGATGGCGTCAGTGAAACATGGTTTGCACACACGAAGACTGCACACCTCCATCCTTTAATCTGCCCAGCATCCTGCCGACGGTATCCTTGAGACATCCAACCAACCGGTCCTTCTGGAGACGGTGCCTTCTGTATATCTTTACGAGCACGGCAGAGTTTTCGTCGCCGTCACTGAAAAGACTGAGCCCCGCAACATACAATGAGCGGACATGAACGCACAAAAATAATGTAGCGTCCCAACAGGTTTTAGCTTTTCTTTCTTCCGCTTTCTTCGTCATCCGTGATGTATCACCCACGGAAAATTCAACCTGATATTGCCTGGCCAGACGAGGAGTATGGCCCGGGTCCTTCGCAGAGCTGATTTCGATATCTGAATGAAAGTGAACTCCAATGTATACAGAAGGACCAATATTGTTGACTTACTCTTGATTGTGATTGATTTTGGTCTGAAACCGGTCTCAGCATACCCTAGCCAGTGAGTGAGATGTACTTACACAGCTGTATTCGCGTTTCCTTCGATAACTGTGCCAGTTGCATCCATGATGAGGTATAGACGATGACTTTGAAAGGACGTTGTATGTAGACGAAGCGAAGTCGAACCGTGAACATGCGGTCGCAATGACTCCAGTACACTGCCACAAGGTACGGAGCACCTCCAGATTTTGGTCTCTACTCTAAGTTGGACAAAGCTCTTGATAGAGTACCCCTTCTTGTATGATGACACCCATGATGCCGTCTGGCCTGACCTCCCCCACCGTCGCGAAGACCGCACGTTGCTTGCTGTCGTAGTCGACTGTGACCTGGTACTCCTCAGGGAACAGGATAACCAACGGCCGAACCACTTCATCTCTACAGGAAGCAGCAGTGTCGACCACGGGCTCCAATCTGGGGCATCCGACACCCTATCTCCTGCAGCCAACACCTGCTCTTCTAACACCCAATAGTGCGCAGGGACGCTGTTTGTGCCGGATCCTACCCTCGATCATCGGTGCCTTAGCCACCCACTCGAGGATCTGTGTCGTCAGCATTTCTACGACGTCGGGTGTTCGATGGTGTACAAGTCTCGTAGCATAGCGGGGGAGAGCCCTTTATGGACTAGAGCGAGCTCCCAGGATGTGCTGAACTGTCAGGGGGTAGGAAGGAATTGGACAACGGATGCTTTAGTACGCGGAGATGAGATACGTTGGTAGATGGGAGGACGCACCGTATCCGTATCTTGGGCAGTATTTAGAACTTGTCCTCCCGCTGGACTGGAGAGGGACTTAAACGAAGCAGGTAAAAAATGACTTATCTAAATTGTGTACAGGTCACGACATACGATAATGAGCAGAAGACCTACAACGTGAGTTGTATAGTTGGGCCCATCCTCTGGCGACAAGGGTCCACCCAATGTTAAATTAATGTTTGGTATACGATAAATTCCGTTCCCGGAGGCGTGATCGGACCATTCGGACGGCTGTCCTCGAAAGACTGTTGAGAGGGGATGAAAATATGACAAAAAATACCAATAACTTTGCGAATGTTAACATCGCTTCCGGTTTATTTCAACCTGCGTTCGAACGTCAATTTCTGGTCCATGATCAGCTGTTTCTCGTCACTGTCGCTCGAGTTTAGTATCACCTGAAAGCCATGACCTCAATGATGCCATTGGGGAAAATATGAGCTTATGTCCTTCAGGGATACCGCCTACGGGACTTGCGCAAAGCCGGTTGCGACCTTGAGAGTGGCGGGTGGGGCTGCCACTTTGTTCGAGTGCAGCTAATGTTCCTGCAAGCGTCCAAATCTCTGACCATCAGCACGAGCTGTAGAACAACTGAGAGAGAGGGACGCCATATACACGCAGCTAAGAAAAAATGGACCAAGTGGCGAGCAAAACGATTGAGAGACGACTCACCCGTTCTAGTTTACTGTCATTTCGGACACGGCAGAGCGTGGCTAAAGAGTCAGTGCGAACCTCCGGAAGGACTCCCTTCTGTGGTAGTTCAGAGTTGGCTGGGCAAGTCACCAACATTAACCTCCTTTTCCAGGGGAGGACTCGATGGGATGCCGGTGCGGACTTCGAGAAGCGTGTCCATTTTCTCTTTTGCTAAGGGGGACTTACCAAGAAGCGTGGCGAGCTGTCTTGACCATTAAATGGGAATGCGAGAGTCGCTAGTGACACGCTGTATGTCATATAGTTGAATAGCCTACCTCTAATGTCGCAAACTGAGGAGCGCCCCCAGTGCCAATAGTTTGCATTGAAGTCGTCTCATAAAGGAGAATCAGAATTTGAGGATTCTTGAAGGGATACCTTAGTCACAGAGTTCGGCGTGTTTCCTTGGAGTCTTGAGTATCCGATTCAGAGTATTCAAGGTGATGTCATTCTACCAAATCGTGTGGCTGTGCCCATTTACCACGGAAGTTGACTCGACGCGTCTATTCCAACGCTACCATGTCTGTTCTCGCTGAAGATCCTACGACGGACCAATTCACTCATGTCCCACCTTCTCCAAGAAGTCGCGTTCATTCAGCACCTCATTCAGTTTCTCCTGATGTTCCGACACGCAACAGACCTCCACCGCTCGTTACAGCAGCACCAGCTCGTAGACCGCCAAGCATCAGTCTCAACACTCCTCCGACTTCTCCTTTTCGCACGTCGCTCAACCACTCTCGTACCCGGTCAATCTCCTCAGGACCGTTCGTCCCTTCAATTCCTTCACCACTCTCGTCTTCTTTTCCCGCACACATTCCACTCCATCTGTTCCCTTCTACCGGCACTCCCGAGGTCCACGTGACCAACGTCGATGCGTGCATTCCCCCTGGTCACACGAGACGCCATTCCCGTCTCCACTCCAGGAATCTATCTATATTCTTTCCCAGACCACACGCCACCATCTCAGAGGACGAACGGCCTACAGATGAAGAAGCCCCACCGCCATCCCTAGATCCGATCATCATTCCTGCTTCTCAGTCTGATGGGATCGTCACAAACGGTGCTCGCTTCGAAAACGAGCTCAGACCCGGATTCACCTTCGGTGGTCTGCCGAAATCACAGTCGGAGCCTACCAGCATACGAACTTCGACAGGTTCGGCCGTTACCACGAGACGTGGTCACCACCATAAGCATTCGATGTCTCACAACTTTTTCTCATTCCTCGACCCTGGGCAGCTCCAAGTACCGAGCAACCTGGAGGGCCTGCAGACCGCACCTACACCCACGCCAGTTTCACCGTGGGTTCCGAATGCAGATACGGACAAACTCTTCCTGACATCTGAAGTGATCCCACGTTCCCAGTCCAAGTCGCCTGTTCTTTTGATATCCTCTTCTCAGACTCAATCCACTGACAACGTCGTCGCGCTCGAAAGTATGGTGGTCGTGTCCTCTTCTGGGACAGCTGCGATGATCACTGCTTCGGCTCAGTTCGCTCTGGGTGCGTTGTTGTGGACACGTGGTCAAAGCATCGGTTCGCTTGCTTGCACCGGATTGGGGTATTGGGTTGTCTTTGACGCTCTGGGCGTTGTCGGGCCTGTCATCATCGCACGGCATATACGAGGAAAGATGAATGGGATGTACGGGTGCGTGTGATCGATTCAGATCCGTCGGTCATCTTCACATATATTTCACAGTCCTGCGCGGGCTAGGACAACGTTGTTGTTTGCGCAGTGTGTATATCTGATGTTCGCGGGCATCTATGTCGCCAAGGAAGCCGTCGAACATTTGTTGTTGTCTGCAGGTGGAGATTCCCACGGGCATGGGCATGGTGGTGGCGGCGGCGATGGGCACCATCACCATTGGGGCGACGAAATACCTGACACGCTGGGGTGGGTTGTTCGTCGAGACCTCCGAGCGAGCTGACGCAATATTGACGTCGATCTGCAGTCTTCGCTTTCCCGTCATGCTCATCTGTCTCATCCTCCTCTCGTTAATAGGTACCTCTGCGGTCTTTGGTTAACATGAGGTCCTAGTGAGCAGTAAGTACTTGTCACGTCTAACCCCTGAGTCACACACGTGACCCCTATCAACAGTCACCAACAAACATATTCCCTCGCCCCTGTCTTTGTTCTCAAGACCTGGACATGGATACTCTTCTCCGCCGGATACCGAGGGTAAGACGAGGGTGGAGCGGATCTTTATGAATCCGTATGCATTGCCACCAATTTTGTTCTGTCTGGCGATCTTGGGAGCCGAGATGATTCTAGACGTGTGAGTCCGTGTTTTTCAAAATGTTTTCCTTACTCGATGAATCTATAACGCGAATCGGCTGCAAATGCGGTATCGACAGTGCTAACGTTAACACCTTTCAGGACACACTATGCACCCTTTGACCTCGCCCTTGCCTCCCTGGAAGTAATCGTCACTGCACACGTAGCGTTTGCGGCATGCGTCGTCCTCGGCGGGGTGTTGCTGCAGACGGCACCACCGATGGTGCAACGGAAATGGAGCGCAATGGGCGCGATAGCGGTTCCACATGCTGGCGCCAGCACGACAGATGGGCAAACGGGGAGGATGGAGGGGTTTTGGAGGGTCATTCGAGAGGTGAGTCCCGCCTGGGGGTGTATATCGGTGACATGGCTGAGGAGACGCACATAGATTGAGCGGCACGAACATGTGGTGCATTTACCGGCGCCACATGTGTGGCAGGTTGTACCCGCTGGGCAGCCGAGGTTCGTGAATGGTGGGTGGAGTGGGTCCACGATGTTGCATTCAAACGGGCGTAAGCATCATCAGCAGTCGAATGGTCATGGGCATCATGATGATGACCACGACTACGACCATGCACACATACCACACGCACGCACGGCTTCACCAGCGCTCATCGTGACGCTTTCCCCGCACGTACGGTCGAGTCTGCCGGATGCCGACGTGTTGGCGTTGACGCAGTGGGCGAGTATGCGGGTATTGGCTGCGTTTGGGAAGGGTGGATGTGGTAAGGATGATAGGGATGAAGAGTCTGTGGAGGTAGAGGTTACTGTTGGCGTTGTGAGAGCATGAGGCATGAGGACTTGAGGGGGAGGGGCTCTTTACCGACGCCCTCGATCGCGTGAGTGATCTCCTCTCGAGCTGAATTGGTCCTAGATTAACCTACTAGCCTAGGTCCAGATTGACGGGTGTGACCCCATTCAATGCCAGAGAATTCACATACAGCTCTTGTGGATATACCCCTAATAATTCGTGTTCTGTGTCCCCTACTTTTTTTTTTCTCAGAGGGTTAAAATTCTGTCACAATTGATTCAATTCAAGGGATTTACTAGGGTGGCTTGGCAATGGGTGACCCGACTGCGTGAATAGTCTAGGTGGTTCGAGGGCGAGGTCACTCGATCTGCCTTTGGCTCGATTAGGCAAGTCCAGTATTTGAATGCTAGTTGTGACGTCGTCCTTGGGTCAACATTGACTTCATTGATTTCATCAACTCGGGCCCCTCTCACCTGCTTGAGGGGTCGAGGGGCCTTTGGGACGCAGCATAAAAGCCGGGCCAGGGCGCTGCACTGTGAACTCAGTCAAAGTTCTCCCATCTCCCATCTCACTATTTTTCATCTTCACACTCCAACCACGCAATCACTTTTCAATTTGTTTAGCTCCACGATGTCGACCACGCACGCACGCTCTAACGACAAGCCATTTGCGTTGCAGCTCGACCAAGGTTCGTCTCGTCTTCGTCGTGCGTGTATCCGAGCTGATGGGCGGCCTCTCTTGTTCCCTTTGTACTCTTAGGCATCGTCGTCGTCACCGGTGGCAACCGTGGCATCGGCAAAGCGTACAGCCGTGCCCTCGCTCGTTCTGGCTCAGACGTCGCCATAATTTATAGGTAGGCCATGACCGTCCCCTCATCTCCATTCCTCTCGCTTACTCGCCATTTTTGCCCGCTTGTACAGGCAGTCTGCAGATGCCCCTGACGTGGCCAAGAAGATCCAGGAAGAGTTCTCGAACGTCCAAGTCCGGGTACGTCTCCCTCGCCATATTGTTTTGAGTTTCAATTAACCTGACTCTTGTGACACAGGCCTACAAGTGCGACGTGTGCGACTTTGACAAGCTCCATGAGCTCTTCAACCAGATCGAGAATGACATGTCTTCAAGGATCTTGGGCGTCATTGCTGTTCGTCTCATCTCTTTTTTTTTTTCTCGCAAAGAATTCTTGAGCTAATGAGATTCGCGCCTGATCTCAGAACGCCGGCGTCTCGGTCGTTAAGCCTGCCTTGGACTTGTCTCAGGAAGATTTCCACAAGGTCTTTGGCGTCAACGTCTATGGTGTGTTCAATACTTGCCGTGCAGCTGCCAAGTGAGTCTTCCATATGCTCTATTGCTGTATTTTTGAAAAGCTGAATCGGACGACAGGCTCTGGACGGACCAAAACCGGGAGGGGTCTATCGTGATCACTGCCTCGATGAGCGCGCAGATCATCAACCAGGCTAGTCGCAACAAGCCTTTGACTCAGGTCCGTCGTTGCGTTTTTTTCGCCGTTGTCTTCGTCGTGTGCTGACCTTTTCTGGACGGATAGGCGTTCTACAACTCGTCCAAGGCCGCGGTGCGCAACCTCGCTAGGGCGCTCGCTGCCGAGTGGGCGGAGAGGGGCATTCGCGTCAACACGGTCTCCCCTGGTTACGGTACGTTTTTCTTTGCTTCTCAGCGCTGAGACGTCCTTTCGTGCTGACTCTGAATGCAGTGGAGACCGATCAGACCAAGGACATGGACAAGAAGATCCTGCAGCACCAGCAGGACAACGTGCCGCTTCGTCGTTTCGCCAAGGTGAGTCAGCGGCCGTGGTGTCATGTAGGCCGATGTTAACTTTGTTTCCTCCTTTAGCCCGACGAGATCGCTGGCCAAGCCATTTTGCTCCTCTCTCATCACGCCAGCTACATGACTGGCGGTGACTATCTCATCGACGGGTGTGTATCCTTGCATCTTTTATTTCTCGATGGACTGACTTGACACTGTGACAGAGGCCAGCTCGTCTGGTAAATCAGTCGCGACGATCGTCGGACCAAAAAGAGAGTATTTATTCGATATTATTATTCAAGCTTGTAGCGAAAAGTACTTGTATTATTAGCTCGTGTATTTTTAGCTGGTGAAATGAAGCGTTGTGTAGGTGAAAACGTATGGTTCAAGATGGCTGGCATCTTGTCGTTCAGAAAGTCCGATTTAAAGGGAAGGGTCGGTTGATGTGAACACTCGCCACATAGGTGGAGATTACGCGATAGTACATACAGAAGTTCGCGCCGCTGATATGGACCACTCTCACTTCTCTCCAGAAGGCGTTGGAATTGAAACTTGCCAACAAGATGCGTTGACACTATAATTTCCTCGCTACACTGAGCGTCTACCTTGCCCTTGGAATCAACCGAAACGCCACCGGCAGGACACCATGCGAATTATGAAACGTTCTCCGAGATGGCCAGGTTGAACGAGACGGAATGGGGGGGGTGGTAGTATCCCGGAACGAGACCGATGAGTTACTACTTACTGTGCACCCTGTCGCATGCTAGAGTGGAGTAAGGCATGTCTTTGCTGAGAGTAGACCATCACAAGAGCCTGAGTGTCATCCTGGAGGACACACCTCGAGGCTCTAGACAAGCCTGAGGCAATTAGGTCGCCTCCCAACAGTGGTTGCCCGTACAGCCTGAGGTGAGGCATCTTTTCAATCTTTTCAATGGCTGCACGTTGACTTCGACTGAAAAGTTTGCGAGGGTCACGCAACGACCGTAGATCCGAACATGCAATGACGTTGCCGTTCACGGTCCAGAGATTGAATTCTTGAGCCCAACATGAACCTGACCAAGTTGCGGTCGCTCTCCGTGGGAAACGACCACTCAGTGCAAGTACTATGTACACCATGTAGTAGCGATCGATAAAGATACTGCAGTCGTTTTTGAAAGTGGGGATACTGTAGGTCACTAGAGAGGAATCCATCGTTCAGTATCGAAAGCCAATAAAAATCCACGCCGATCACTGTACATCAACCGTACGAATGCTTTCCATCAAATCCTCCAACGGTGTCTCTGCCCGGATCTGAACCTGGATGAAACCGTCCGTCGCGACGCGTGTGTATTGCACGCGACTCTGGGAGGCAAGTAACAGCCCACCGAACGGCTGTCTGAGCCGCACGACGAGCCGCAGTGCACGCGTCGCTAGATCACACCGAGGTATACTACCAGAGAAATCTTCGTCGATAAGGGGGCCGATCCACGGGTGAACGAGAACAAGTCCCTCCATCTCTACCAAGTCATCCTTGGTCTCGATCTGTATGTCACCGAGGGTGAGAGACGTTGTGCGATAGACAGAAAGAATGGAGCCCGAATCAGGTTCCGAGAGACGTTCAAGGTCATCGAGAGGGAAAACGAGACTGGGAAGTCGCAATCGACCAGCGAGAAGTGACAGAGGTGGGAGATGAGATAATTGCTCGTACAGCCGAGTAGCTAAAGAGGGATCGGGGAGCGACGACTGCAATGCCTTGATCACGTCATTCATCTGGGCAGTCTCAATAGCCTGTGGAACATGCGGGGGAACGGCTTGGTCGTATACAGTGAGTTCCAAAGGGAGGTAGCTGTGGTTACTGCCGGAGATCCCGGTCCAGGCGAGAATCGTAACGTTGTCCGACCGCGTGAGGATGTGTTCCAAGAGTCGTCCGACTGCTTGGTAACCCTCGCCGTATATGACTGGAAGCGCGACATTGAAGATACCAAACAACGAGTATGCTTTATCTTCCACCTGCGTTGTTTCGCGCTTCGAAGCCAAGTATAGCTTCTCACGCGCCCTCATCAGTCCAGGCTGAAGCGTAGCAAGGGCCTGAGTAGTAAATCTTGTTGCATGTTCCATCTCCGAGAGGACTAGGGGTGACTCCTTGTGATTGAACGTATCGATGTCAAGATATGGCTTCCAATCTTCCGTATAGAATTGTATGACCTTCGATGCGACGTACTCTTGATATGTCCATCCGCGAGTGTTCCAGATACTTTTCCACAGAGAGCCCTTTCTTTGCGACTTGGAGTGAACACCGAGAAGGTGGACAATCGTGAGTGCTGCGCGACAATACCACTGAAACATGGCAACAATGGATTCTTGGTGAACTTTATTGTTGCTCTGGTCAACACAACATGTATCACTCCACGCCCAACGGAAGCGACGAGACTTGACGAGTTTGCAAAAGTTGATAAGCTTGTCCTTCGCGAGGGATGCAGGGAGTCCATAGACTGTATCCTTGACCATTTGAAACGATGGTTCAGGTGGCTGCCACCTGTGCGAGAGCATCACATATTCATAGAACTTCTCTACCTCCCATTGGATGCGCGTATAGTCGAGTCGATCACAGATAATCATGGAAGATCGCAACTCGTTGAACATAGAACATTCCTCGAAAGCTTGGGCTTGCATCGACTTATCACAAAGACGACCAGTGGTGGTGTCGATAAGAACACGGGGAATGTCGCGGATCGTCTGTTCGACGACCTTGCGAATAAGTGGAGTTGTATCGATATATCGATTCTGCATGTCTATTGACGTGAAATTAGACCATTTCATCTGTGCAATATGAATAAAACAGGCTAACCCCGAACTTGCGGGTCAAGTGAATTCTCCATCTTCGACAGCATTGTCCTGTGTGCTTCAAATGCCTCCTTATAACGCCCCAGGCTGTGTGACACCGCATGTTTCGTTTTGTAACCCTTGTAGTCCGATGGATCGTATTCAGTTACCTGATCGTACTATCAGTGCTGTCCACTTGACATGTAATGTAGACCAATTCACCTTGGTAATCTTTATGAGTTCGTCCTCCAATAAGCCTACCCGTGCCTTGCAGCATTCAACTATGATATCACTGATGTTTGTTGAGTGAAGTGAAATCGCGTTTGCGTAACATCCGATGGCCGTGTTGTGGTTCCTTGTTTCCATTTCTGTATCACCCCCCTTTTGCAGCTTGTCAATGCAGCCTAGGGTAACTCTTAGCCGACGCTTAACATCGTCATTATGACTACCCACCCGGTTCCCATTGTGATCGTTCATCTGAGAAGTCCATTTCCTGCGATCGCTTCTTCATGCTCTGGAAACACTTGACTGCCTCCGTAACACGGTTTTCACTTTCAAGAACGTCACAGATCGCCCGGTATATATAAAGTTCTGTGAGCTTGACCAGAACAGAACCAAAATCATTGAGTTGTTCTGAACGACCACATAAAATATACCTTGTCGGCAGAACCCAGTGCCTCACTTGCTGAGGAATAAATGCGTGATGTTCTCGCCCATTCCGTCAGCACACCGTCCGGAGGTAATGAAGTGAGCGACAATATAGCAGAGTAGGCACGGAGTGCCGCCTGGTGCTCTTTAGTTGCCGACGCCTCATCCCCGATCGTCCGAAGCTCCAATACGCATCTATTCTTGAATTCTTATAGCAAGTGTTTGAACATACTCCTCTACGACGTGATGGAGGGACTCACCTTGGAGCCAGTCGACGATCAATTTGTTGTGCCTCAGATCCTCACTCATTTCGCTTGCAATCTCGAGAAGAGACGGTACGGCATCATATGTGCGACCGTGAGCATTCGTGTTTTCACACTCATACATCTTGTCGTATACATGGAGTGTGTGTTGGGATGCGGCAAGCTGGTCATGAAGTTCTCGTGTGGTTTTCTCGAGAACGGCAATTTGTGATGCTATTGATACAGAAAATGAATTAGAGCGTTGTGGATGGGAATAATTAACTCACCCGAGTTGGGTTGCTGGGGGTGAAGGTCTCTGCGCAATAACCTAATAGTCT
Source organism: Leccinellum albellum (assembly GCA_038090015.1). Lineage (NCBI taxonomy): Eukaryota > Fungi > Basidiomycota > Agaricomycetes > Boletales > Boletaceae > Leccinellum > Leccinellum albellum. The sequence continues at coordinate 12,194 of JBBPLX010000997.1, forward strand.
CAGCTAACGGATTGACCGCCTGTTGAGAAGCGGCAAGCATGCAGCGAAGTTCTTGCCCCGAATTATCGAGATGGGTAATTTTACGATCTAATAAATGAAACTAAAAACGAGGCAGGAGTGGAATGCGTCCAGAACGTACTCTGATTTGCATTCTGCCCTCGTAGAGACAGGACCGTGGCTTCGAAATCATTCTTCTCGGCCCTTAAGCGACGGAGCATCTGTGGAAAGGGTAAACCAAGGAGGACGTGACGCACGAGTAGCGTTACCCACATTGTTGCGGTAGCGTGATGGAAGGATGTCCCAAAGATTCCGGAGTGTGATTGTGTTATCTCTAGTAAT